>JAJPUD010005596.1:0-98628 GCA_023553655.1 Myrmecobius fasciatus
CAGTTTGATAACTTTTTGAGCATAGCTCCAAATTGTTCTCCAGAATGTAAGCCATAAATTCTTGATGGTGTGATGTTTGTTTCTTTGACACATTCCTCGGAACCCATCTTTGCAAAGTCTGGTCTTATTTAAAAAAAAAAAAAAAGGCATTTTATAAGATCTGTCACTGACCCATCACTCTGAAATATTTAGAGAGTTATATCCTTTCTGCAAATATAGTTATTGAGACAGGTAAAACTATTCCACTCTCCCCTTTCTTTAAACTATATGTGGCATTAGCATTACTTAAGAATCCTTATCCTATAAATTTGATTTGTATTTACTGCTACATTATTGTACTTTTCCATGAATGTTTTAAGAGTTTTTCTTTTTCTCCTATATTGCCTTTATTCCAGGTCAATTCTAACTTTTTAAAAATTTTCACTTTTTTTTTTAGTCTTTTTGTATTTTTATCTTTATTGGCAATGTTTCTGGATTACTGATAACATTCCAGAATTGAATCTCTTAGTGATACCTTATGAACACCTCTGCATCTGCTGTTTTTTAGTGGGTTTTTTCTTCATTTACATATTCATTTTCTTTCATTTTTTTATTTTTGGATTATAAGCCTATTTTTGTGAATCCTTTGATAGATATTTCCAAACTATGATTTTTTAAATAAATAACAAGTATTTATTAGATGCTTATTTTGAGTCAGACATTGTGCTAATCCTTTGAGATACAAATAATAGTCTTTCTTATAAAGAAGCTTACATTTTAATGAGGGAGATGACACAAGGAGAGAGTGGCTGGGGAAAGTAGTTTTGGTCTGGAAACTTACAATTCTAGTGAATGGCATAATAAGTAAGTAGTTAATTGATATGTTATTTCTATAAACTATGATGGTACTTACAGGATTAAAGCTCTCATCAAGAGATGTAAGGTGGTGGAGGTATAAGAAGGTATGTGTGCAAAAGCAGCCTGGAAAATGGCAGTGATGAAGCTGAGGAAGTCTGTGTAGAATTAGATGGCTTAGATCATATACTGGTTTTCTTGAAGCACTTGAAACAATATAAAATGAATAAATATAGTGGCTGTAGGCCAGATAAGAGGGGACTTTTGGTTATACTGGTTGTGTATTCTTCACTGGTGGCAAATTCTAAAATATTTCTTTAACTACAATTTACTTGGTTACTTCTTCCTCAATCTTGGGCAGAGATCAAAATGGATTTTCTTTCCATTAATTATCTTATATATTCTTTACATATGACTTTAAAAAGTGATATTTTAAGAAGATTTTTTTGTTTTCCCCACTTTCAAAATTATATTGGGGAAAAAATATTAAACATGGATATTACTAAGCAGACTGGGAGAGCAGCTGCTCAATTCTTGCTTTGTTTCTGCTTCTGAAAATTTGGCAGCATAGCATAGTAGGCAGAAAACTGGCCTTAAAGCTCTCTTTACTTTTGTGTCATTTATATGTTTGATAAACACACTATATATAAATGCTTTAATTAAAGTCATGATACAAATACCATAACAGGAATAACAGAACTTGGAATGGATATATCCTTTCTCACTTACATTAACCTTTTTGCTCTTTGAGTCAAGCAGCACATCCAGTTCTACCTAATTAACCTACCCACATCTCTAAGAATTATATAATTTTTTTTTCTTTTTTCTTTTTGATGAGGCAATTGAGGTTGTGACTTGCCCAGGATCACACAGCTAGGGAATATCAAGTGTCTGAGACCAGATTTGAACTCCGGTCCTCCTGACTTCAGGGCTGGTGCTCTATCCACTGCTCCACCTAGCTGCCCCATAAAATTTTCTTTAAGAATTACACGAAAAAGGAAATTAAATGTTTTTCTAGAGAAGCAATGCCTCATCTACTATTCTTTTCATAAAAGAAAAGTGTTCATTTGCCTTAGCAGTTCTTCTTGAGGAAGTCATGCTTGCTTATTGAGACCACAGCTTCTTTTTCTATATATTCACCAGCATCCTTGGTCAGGCTCATTGGCTTACTTAACTTTCCTTTTTTGAAAATTAGTCCATTTGCCCTTTTCCAGGGCTTAACAGTATCTCTCCTTTTCTTAGTTTGAAGCAGAAAGAAGGATCAACAAGCTTTCTGTTATGTTTGCTTGCATTTTTTTTCCTTCTCAGATTTTTTTTCTTTCTAGATCTGATTTTTCTAGTGCAGCAAGATAACTGTATAAATATGTATATATACATATATATTAGATTTATCGTATATTTTAACATATTTAACATGTATTAGACCACCTGCCATTTAGGGGAGGGGGTGGGGGAAAGGAGGGAAAAATTTAGAACAGAAAGTTTGCAAGGGTCAGTGTCAAAAAATTACCCATGCATGTGTTTTGTAAATAAAAAGCTTTAATTAAAAAAAAAAGGATCAAGGTTCATATCTAGTATAACATAAAGCTCAGCTTCTTAAACTGTTATTCGTGACTCCATGTGAGGTCTTGTAACTGCATGTGTGGGTCATAAAATTATGATTTATCATCAGTAAATGTTGGATTTATATACCTATTTTACATACCTATATACCCTGAGGTCATGTAAAATTTCTTGAGTGAAAAAGAGTCACAAGTATAAAAAGTCTAAGAAGCTCTGAGTCATAGAAGAAGTCATTGAACCTCATTGGGACTCGGTTTCCTTAGTAATGTGAGAATTAGAATAGAGGACAATCCCTTTTGGTTATAGACCTAGAAACCTAGAAACTATGCCTTAAGCATTTACACATGCTAGTTTTCTCAATACTATGGGAAATAAATTTGTCTGGATCTAGGGACTTAAAATTTTTCAAAGGCAATTACGTTTCCCCTTTTAATCTCCCTATCTATGTTGGGCTCCATTTGCCTAGATGTGCATTCTGTTTGTATTCTGTTGAGGCAGTTTTTTGGCACAGTAGATAAAGAGCTGGGCCTGGAGTCAGTAAGACCTGAGTTCTAGGATTTTGGGCAAGTTAGTTGCTTCTCCAACATTAAAAAGGGTATGTTAATAGATTTTCTTTTTTTTCCCTCCTAAGGTAATTGGGGTTAAGTGACTTGCCCCGGGTCACACAGCTAGGAAGTGCTAAGTGTCTGAGAACAAATTTGAACTCAGGTCCTCCTGACTTCAGGGCTGGTGCTCTATCCACTGTGCCACCTAGCTGTCCCAAAAAGAGTATGTTAATAGCACCTATCCTTCAGGATTGTTGGGAGGATCAAAAGATGCAATATTTGTAAAATGCTTAGCACAGTGTCTGGACATAGTAGGCACTATACAAGTGGTAGTTTTGTTATTATCATTATTATTACTAGTAGTGGTAGTATGTCCTTCCCATCCTTTTTAGCAAAGAAAAAAGAAAATGACTCAGAACTGTGAGACTGAGAAAGGTAAACTATAAAGAATACACCAGTGCCCTCCTCAGTCAGTCACTCACTATTTATTGAGCTCTCACTATGTGCCAAGCACTATGTTAAGTGCTAGGGATGGAAAGAAAAGCACAAAACAGTACCTCACCCTGAAGAATTTCAAAATCTAAGAAAGGAGACTTGTAAATTATAGCATGCAATTGTACAAGCTATGTAAAGGGAAAATTAGAAATAATCAATGGAAAAAAAAGACACTGGATTTGGAAAGGAGATGGAAAAAGTTTTCCCATAAAAGGTGGGATTTTACTTAGGACTCCTGAAAATAATAGGGAGCCATGGGAGTATAATGAGTAAAGGAGTGATATGGCCAGATCTGTGCTTTAAGAAAATCATTTTTGGCAACTGAATGATTGTCATTGAGTAGGGGAAGAGCTGTGACAGGGAGATACAACCATGAAGTAATGTGGGCTTGCACTAGGATGGTCACAGTGTCAGAGAAGATGAAGTAATAGAATAGATAATGTGAAGGGGAAATTGACAGACTTTAAAACAGATTGGATATAGAGAATGTAAGGATAGTGGTACCCTTGAGTAATAGGTAAGTTAGGAAATGACAAGGGATTAAGGGATCAGAAGTTATTACTTTTAGATGTGAGGTACTATTCTGTACCATCTTGCCAACAATTATGTTAATTTTTTGAGAAAGTTTAATAAATTGCATAAAAAGAAGGAAACTTTAGATAGAAACATTGCCAACAAAAGTGAGGTCTGTAATTGTATTAGAACAACAAAAAAAATCAGTGGCACTGAATGACATGAATGTGCTCATGGTATACTAAAATAGAATAAGATGTTAAGAATACTTGAATCTGTATTATAAAATGCAAGATAAAATAAAAAGGCAAAGTTGCATTACCTTTGTGTGTTTGGTAAATAACTGCAAAGAATAGAAGTGTAATAGTGGAGTGTCATTTAGTTGTATGGAACCATTTATACAAAACTTCAAATTAATTGAAGGCAGTACAAGAAAATGAAAATAAATTGGATAAAGAAGAAACTTTTAGAGCAATTGCTTTAAAAATTGAACTCATTTGCTTCGGCCATTATAGATAAGCATAAAGCAACTGATGTTTGAGGAAAATAATTTTTTTAAAAGGTGAATCAACACATTTTTAATATGGATCAACAAATTTATTTTGGGAAAGAATGCCTTCCAAAACTTACATTTCTAAGAAAGAAAGAAAGAAAGAAAAAAAAACAGACTGAATTTAAAATGTCTAGGATATACTATTATAGAAAAGAATTAGAAAATGAATTGTTTCTCTTAAGTGAAATGCATAAGAAAAGTATGTAAACATGGAAAAAAGAATGAGAAGAACCACTTTGGTCTGAAATGGACACGGGAGGGTTGAACATATACACAGATTTCGGTGTAGGAATACATAAAATTCATCAGGGAAACAGGTGGGATTAGAGACGAGGGAGGATAATATGGGGAGGGAATAGTCACAAAAAATAAACTTTATGATCCTGAAAGTAGGGAAGGGGAAAGGACAGAGAAGTAAAGTGAAAAGAAAGAACTGGATACTTCAGAAATCTCTATCAATTGGTGAATGGCTGGATAAATTGTGTTATGTGATTAAAAATAGAATATTATTGTATCATAAATGACAAAAGAGATGATTTCAGAAAATCCTAGGAAGCAAGAATTGATGCTTTTTGAACTGTGTAGAATCCGAAAAATAATTACACAATGAAAAAAACATTGTAAAGAATCTTTTATGAAAACAGTAACTAACCACATTTCCAGGGTAACTATGAGGAAGCATGTTGTTACTAACAAAGAACTGATAAACTTAAGAGTGTGGAAGGAGACTCAAGACAGCCACTATGTGGATTTGGTTTTGTTTGTTTTTTTAATAGTGTTGATTTGTCACAAAGTTTTTTCTTTTCTTTATTTATTATTGGGGAGGAGGATTTGAGAGATGGTAGTGCTGTAATTGTAATCACCAATTTAAAAAGGAGAAAAAAGCCATGAAACATTTTTCTAAATGTACAGAGAACAGAAAGTATGTTTAGTTCAGAAATGAGCATGGTCTAGTAAAATAATTTTGAAAGCAATGGGTGAAATTTATTATATGCTTTTAAAAAAAACAAACAGAAGTAGAGATTCACTTTTTTATATTAGTCTCTTTATTATGTTTAATTTTGTTTTTATTATGACTTCTGTTCATTTTAGGGCTAGAAACATTTTGCAGGAATTAAAACAATTTTGAAGTTTTACCTTCCTAAGTAAATGAGAAAATATTAAAAACAGAATGAATAAATGTTGGATTGGGCCGAGAAAGCTAGATATATAATATAATCTTGGTGAATTTATATGTTGATAAAAGACATTCTGGTAAATTGAAAACAGATTTAAAACATGGCTAAACTAATTTTAACCTTTGATACCAAAGCATAGCTATCAGCTATTTACACAGAAAAGGTAAAATTTTAAAAAATAACATACTTCAATTGAAAATGTTTGAACAAACTGGTATATAAATGTAAAAAGATGTTATTACACGATAAAAGTGATCAATATGCAAAAGCATATGAACAGATGTGGGTGAAGTAGATCAATGAGAACAATTTACATGCTCATTATATGGAGATAAAAGCAGAATTTAAAAAACCAAAACCCAGAATTTAGACCAATGCAATGACAGTGTTGGCTATAAACAAGTGATGATGACAGGGACAGCTAGGTGGCTCAGTGGATAGAGCACTAGCTCTGAAATCAGGAGGACTTCAGTTCAGATCTGGCCTCAGACACTTAACTCAGACACTTAACATAGTTTGGTAGTCCTAGCTATGTAACTCTGGGCAAGTCACTTAACCTCAATTGCCTCAGTTAAAAAAAAAAAATTGCGAAGAACTGATGATTATTCATTTCATATCTCATATATTAATCATTTTATAACTTTCTCATTAATATGACGACATGAGGAGCCATAGGTTCAGAATTATGTCAATCCTGTCAGATATAGATAATGTGTTGATATGTGTGGTTTAATTAACTCTTATTTTGTT
The DNA here is from genome assembly GCA_023553655.1 of Myrmecobius fasciatus. Classification (NCBI taxonomy): domain Eukaryota; kingdom Metazoa; phylum Chordata; class Mammalia; order Dasyuromorphia; family Myrmecobiidae; genus Myrmecobius; species Myrmecobius fasciatus. Next base: position 6,432 of record JAJPUD010005596.1, read on the forward strand.
ATCCTCACATCTAATTTCTTTTTGGTGGAATCACAATCCAACTCTTAGAAATGCTCTTTTAAATTCACAAAATTTAAAAAAAAATTTAAAGAAAAGAAAAATAAGTGTAAACAGAATGAGTTCTAGAATCAAGGGACCTTTAAAGAGGAATGTTTTTGAATATTTGGGCATAATGTAATTCTTTTAAAGAATAGAGGGCTTTCAGGCATTCTTGGTGAAAAGATCAAACTTTTTACAGGATAGAAACTCTGAAATGAAAACATAGGAGACAAGCAAAATTTGAAACCACATTTGAACATTTGGGAGAGATTTTTGATAATTAAGTTCATATTATTAAAGATTCCTACTGTCTGTAAGAATCACAAAGACAAACAAATATAGTATCTAGGAATGTTTTTTGTAAAGTTTTGTTGGTTTTAAGAAGAAAAAGGGAAAAATACACACTAAATATTATTCACAAGTTAACATTATGTAGTGTTTATATATGTGCTATTAGCCATACATAGTGTGTATGTTTAAGTCTCCTTTCCCTCAAAAGAGGCAAATAGCATTGTTATAATAAAAATAGTTTAGAATATGCTACATAATCACATGAGTACCTTGAAATTGTAAATGGCAGTTCTTATCTGCTTTTGGACTTTGAACATCTAGAGAATTTTTAAAGTGTTACGTGTATAGTGTTTTGGGGTACAACTATGCCATAAAATTATTGTTAAAGTTACTTGACATTTTGAATCCATATACAAGCAGGATTCTTAATTTTACTGTATTTGAAGGTTTATTTGGGGACAAGTTGTCTTTGCTTATTCAGTTTTGATCAGGTCATTTTTGGTTTTAAATTTTTTTTCCTAGGAAATATCTATTACACATCAGTTTGTAGGTTTTTGTTCCCACCCACACCCTCCCCAATGTTGACTTTTCTTATTTCTTCCCCTTCTCATTCTTTTCCTAATAGGCAAAAAAAATGTTTGAAGGTGAAATGGCAAGTTTACTAGCTATCCTGGAAACAAACACAGTGAAAGTACCCAAACCCATGAAAGTGATTGATGTGCCAGGAGGTGGGAATCTACTAGTGATGGAACATTTGGACATGAGATATTTAAATAGGTAAGTCTTAGGCATATTTTTCTCCTGAAGTTTGCATATTTTTTCCTTGTTTATTCCTGAAACTTTTTGTACTCCGAGGAGATGGTTTTGAATGAATATCATATTTTTTAAAATATGGCATCATAGCACAATGTGCTTTCCTACAGAATCTTTGCCATCATACTCTGTGGAATAATAAGTAAAAGGTAAACAGATAGGAAGTATTTCAAACTAAAATTCTTGAGAATGATCAGTGCTAAGAATTTCAGAGGAAAGATGGAAATATCAAAAAGTGATGGCCCTTCTCTACTAAACTGGTGTAAAAATTCTGTGTTAATATATTTATTTATGCCTTATTTGTGTATTATGCTTTAAAATCTTAAGGATAGATTTTTTGTGGGTAACTTTGATGTTATCTCATTTTTTTTTTGGTAGACAAATTGATTTCTTTTAATTTTGTAGTCATGCTGCAAAGCTTGGATCTCAGTTAGCTGATCTACACCTTCATAACAAGAAGCGTGGTGAAACTCTCCAGAAGGAGGAAAAAACTGTTGGTATGGTAGAATGGTTTATATATGTCTACACACACACACACACACACACACACACACACACACACACACACACATCCTATTCTAATACTGACAGTAATTGAAGCAGTAGAACCAAAAGAAGTGAAAGTTGGGATTTATACTGAATTTTGAAAAGCAGGTAGTTTGGACAAAGCCAAGTCATAAGAGCCAAAGAATACCAAATAGAGTTGGTATGTAAATTGTTGTTAGGAATGAGTTATATAACTTCATTTGCCACAGACAAGAGGGCACTTAAATATATATAATTGTGGGAATGCCTAAGGCAGAGGTTCTAAACATTTTTTTTCCTATCATGGACCCTTTCAGTAATCTGTTAAAACCTATAAATATCTTATGAGAATAATTTTTTTCCCTACATATTTAAAGGAAATCTAAATTTCAGCCAGAGGTTATTTAAATAAAGAAGTAATTTTTTTTCCTATCTAAATTTACAAATTAACTGAAATCTATAAAGGATCTCTTGGAGGTCATAATTTATATCATGTACAACTTCTTGGTACCTAGAAGTGAGCATAATGAAAATTCATTTTAGCATTATACCAATTGAGGAGTTCTGCAATTCTAAAAATGCTTTTTAAGCCTTAAAATAAAGCTTTATACATTCCTTATAATTACCCTAATCCAGTGATGATTGAAGTTGATAATTATCAACTTCATCCTTTATGAAGTAAGATTCTGAAGTACATTAATAAATTTACTTTTTAAATTTACATTAGTATAAATTTATGTTATATAATATGATGTATTTTCATATGTTTCTATATTTTGAAATTTGAGATTGAATTGAATAATATTGGTAAACTATATGGGGTAATTGTCTATTAAGTAGAATAGTTCATTAACTAAAATACTTAATTCCTTGACTATGCATAATAATAGTATGTACTTTTTGCACTACCTATATTGTAATTGTAAACATTTGAAGCTGTGACTGAAGTATATAATCTTGGCTCTCTCAGAAGAAAGTATTCTGAGCTGGTTATCAGCAAATATATTTTTTGTATTGGTTATGAAGTTAATTTTAGCTCCTTAATGAATTGACTTCTTTTCTTTTCTTTTTCCACCCTTCTGAAGCTCTTCTTTGCTCCCTTTCTCCTACTATCAGCAAATCATACTTTTATTTACTCCTTTTGGAACCAGGATTATCTTCCTGATGTTCTCTTGGTGAAAATCACTCTGTTGGTGTTGGTTGAAACCAAATCCCTTGTTTATCTCTAGATAAGAAAAGAAGGTGAAGAAGAAGATATTCAAATCATTTGTGAAAATGACTAAGCAACTGGAAGCTGTTTATTCCCATGGGTGGGAGCCAGGGCCTCTCTGAGGAAGGTAACTGGTGGTTTTTTGTTCTTTTGCTTGCAAAGGGAAAGGAGGAGGGCAGGCAGAACTTCAGTTTGTGGACCAATTTGGGTTTGATGTGGTAACCTGCTGTGGATACCTCCCTCAGGTAAGTGGCACAGAAGGTTGTCTTAGTTTAATTGGTCACCTCTGGCTATTAGATTCATATGGATAAAGCTACTTTTTTGGTAAAACTTTAAATGCAAAACTTACTATATTTTGCCTTTTATTTGTCAAATATTAAAAAATAAGATACTAAGTATATGTGCTTTACATTCAAGGACCTGCTCAGTGTAAGAACTAATGTATTACATGTAACACCACTTCAGAATGGCTAAGAATTCTTTTAAAGATTAAAAAATTTAATCTAAGTTTTTTTCTTTAAAAGTTTTTCTCATTCTGAATTCAAACACAAAAGTAATATTTTCACATACGAAGTAAATAAAAAGAGAATTGTATTTGAAAATGTGAACCTCTCTTATGTGCTGCTTGCTTTTACTTTTAAGTATGTAATAAATTAAATATTTAGCTTTCATAGCTGGCCTGTTTTCTTTCCTTATACCCTTCCTTTTGTTCCCTTCTGTGCATTCTTTTAAAAATTGCTTCGATGATTCTGTTTTCTTTCTTTTCTTTTTCCTTTGTTTACCCTTGTACTAGTCTTCCTGTGGTGAAATCAGCATTTTCTCCTTCCCATCATTCTCTCTCTTTGCCTCTAGTCCTATGCAAGGTAGACTAATTTTCCTTTAATAAATATTGAAATCATCTAGGAGACTTGAATGACTCAAGGGACTAAGAGCTCAGTCTATTGACATCACTTCCTTAGTACAAAATAGAAAAAACAAGGAATTCCAGGATGCTTGGCTGATGGGCCACTGTGGGCAACGCAGAGGCAGGATAGCTTTACTCAAGTGAATCAATTTACAATGTTTTTGATAAATCATTTTGTTATATAGTTTTCTCTTGCTAAGGCTTAGTAAGTCTCCTTTTGTTAATGGTTAAATGACCTCTTAGTTTCTAATTTCACTTCAATATTGAACATAGACTATTTTTTAAATAGTATTTTATGTTTCCAAATACAAGCAAAGATTTTTTTTAACATTTACCTTTGCAGAATTTTGTGTTCCAAATTTTTCTTCCTCTTTCCTTCACATTTTGATATAGGTTAATTAAAAAAGTACTAAAAAACCCAAACAAATAAACAAACAAACAACAGCAGCAGCAAAGGTGTTTTGATCCACATTCAGTATCCATAGTTCTTTCTCAGGATGCAGATGGCACTTTTTTGTCCCAAGTCTATTGGAATTGCCTTGAATCACTTCATTATTGATCATCACATAATCTCCTAGAACAATATTCCATTAACATTCATATACCATAATTTATTCAGCCATTCTCCAACTGATGGGCATCCACTCAGTTTCCAGTTTCTTGCCACTACAAAAAGGGCTGCCACAAACATTCTTACACATGTAGGGCCCTTTCCCTCTTCTGTGATCTCTTTGGGATATAGGCCCAATAGAAATACTGTTGGTTCAAAGGATATGCAGTTTGATAGCCTTTTGGGCATATGAACATAGACTATTAAGGAACTGTCAGATCAGGCCAAACCCAAAAGTCAGGCTTACTCCAAAACATATGATTTCCTAAATTGTATTAAAACAAACAAAAAACAAATAACCTTTGTTATCTGCTCATTTTCCTAATAAATTCTTTGTTAAAATAGGCCTCTTTTTCCAGAGTGGAAGGTATACTCCCACAAACAGTCCCAAGCTGTTTTCCGAGATCCTTCTAAAGACCTGGCTACAAGCCCGGTTTTCTTCCCTGGTCTGTCAGGAGTGTCTTTGCCTACTGTAGCTGTAAAGATCTAGTGTGCTACGGCAACAAAGTCCATTTTAGCTGGTGCTGGTGCTAAGACCTGGCCTGCACCTGGACTGCACACTAGGCTCCTACTCTGGTTCCACTTTTCTGCTGATCTTCTAAGTTGTCTTTGGCTGGAAAATATTTTACTTTGTCTTTTGGATGTTCTGATGCTCTAAAATTTGTCATTATTTAAAGAAATTTGGAGCTGTTTTGGGAAGAGGCTGTGCAAGTTCCTGCCTTTACTCTGCTGTCTTGGCTCTCTCATCAACTAACCTTTGCAACAATGTTTTTAGCCTTAAATATTCTTGGCTTGATCTAATTTGAACCGTTTTATTGTTTAGCTTTCTATAAACTTATTTTTACCTCAATTTCATCCCATTATTTTATGGATAATACTTTTACACATCTTTCTCTGTAGGATTTTGCAAATGAATTTGTATTTTAAACTGGCATTGCCATCTCTATGCACTTGGCAAGGAATCATATGTTTGCTGACTGAGGTAGTTTCTTTGCTTTTCTTATTTTTTTGTTCTAGTATTGATTTATAGCATTTAGTTTCCTTAGGAAATAGTGATAATTTATGTTTGTCTCTTTTTTATCCATTTTCTTTTTTGGCTTTTGATGTTTTAGTAGCATATTATATTTGCTCATTTTATTCTTCTATTTTGGTATTTGGTTTAATCTTTGCTCTAACAAATCAGCTATGTGATAGTATATGGATAGCTGATTGGGAAATGACTCAAATTAGTAATCATATCTGTTAAGATATTAATTTTTTCATTATACACAGCAACAACAATACTATATGACGATTAGTCCTGATGGACATGGTTCTCTTCAACAATGAAATGTTTCAAACCACTTCCAATTGTTCAGTGAAGAAAGCCATATACACCCAGAGAGAGGGATGTGAAATGTGGACCACAACATAACATTTTCATGCTCTTGATTGATGTTTGCTTGCATTGTGTTTCCTTTATTTGATTTTTCTTTCTTGTAGATGTGATTTTTCTTGAACAACAATGATAAATGTGGAAATATGTATACATATATTCAATATGTCAAGTATTTTAACATAATTAACATGTAGTGGATATCCTGCCATCTAGGGGAGAGGTGGGGTAGGGGGGAAAAATTTGTAACAGAAAGCTTTGTAAGGGTTAATGTTGAACACATATGTTTTGCAAATTTAAAAAAAAAATTAATTTTTTGTGATGTTTGGCACTTGATTTCTAACTCTGCTTAAAGAAAAATTAATGATTTGTAGTTGTAATGTTTTTGTGTGGAATATAAAACCTTGGCATCTTTCTTTTTTTATTCATAAGCCATATTTTCCAGAGGTTTTTTTTTTACCATGCTCCCCAATTTTTACTTTACATTACATTAAAGTTATCAAAAGAAAAGTTGATTGAATTTGAAGGTCTTAGTAGGTCTTTGATAGAATTCCTCTCTACCATCTCATTTTCTCCACAGATACTAAATTGTAGTTATTTCCATAGATAAAAAGCTTTTGCCAAATCCAGGATTCCTGATTTTAAGAAATAAATAGAAATAGCTTTCCACATTAAGCCAAACTTTGAAGCATTCTCATAAAAAACAGGTATAGTGTACCTACCATCTCCTTTTCTATTTTTCAAGATTGTCATTTACAATAAATCAGGGAGAAAAATTAGAGATTAATATTAGAAATCAGGAAGCAACTATCTGATTGTGATGGCAGAAATTAAATAAAATCTGAATCACCGGAAGATGATTCCATATTCCTGAAAAAGATTAATATATTAAAGATTAGGGTAATTCCCAATTTTATATAATATTTCTTGTAGAGAAGAACTATGAAGTGGGGAGGGAAATGGCAAGGCAGGAAAAGAAAGTATGACTGACTTTTGGCAGTGTGGGGAATTCTTGCTTTTAGAATTTTTATCTACAGCAAATTTGGAGAAATTAGGTAACTTTTCTTTTTTAAAAATTGTGAACAATCAACAAACATATTTTTGTAATATAAAATTAGATTTGTCAATCTTTGAAGCAATAATGCTTATAGTTTACTTATTGTTCATTTAAAAAAAAAAGTATGTTCAGTTTAATAAGTTAAAATAAAATTACCCTGTTTAAATTGCCCTGCTCATAGTTACAAAATTGCATCTCTTTTTGAGTTTATCTTCTGCATAAATTTTAAAATGTTTGATACTTTTTTCTCTTCATACCCATTAAATCAATATCTGAAAATGTAGGTCTTATTCTGTGCTTCTTATCCATTAACTTAATCTGTACTGAGGGGCATGCTTCATCATTAGCCCTCTAAAATTGGTAATTGCATAGATCAGAGGCCTGATGTCTTTTGGAGTTGTTTTCCTTTACATCATTGTGATCATTGTTCAAATTACTCTACTGGTTCAATCCATTTCATTCTGTTGCGGCCATCTTTTAAGAGCTCACCTTATATAAGCCAATCTCAGAGGCGAGATGAATGAGGCAGGGGAACTCATAGGGTATGAAAAGAGCTCCAGTTTATTATGCCGCACAGCCTTGTTGATATACAGTTTTGCAAGTGTGATTAGCACGTGAACAGTAGGCAATCCCCTATCACCATTCAGAGAAGCAGCTTGTGAGCATTGCGTATGCATGGTATCTGCCAATGGGAAGAGAACCAACCCATCCGCGTCAGCAACCTGCTCACAAAGATGCCTTGTCAAGGCATCCCTGCTCACAAGCAACTAGCTGTGACCCTCAGCCTCAACCCATTCCCATGCCATGCACCAGTGCTCCTTGCTCAACAAGGGCATTTCTGCAGTGTGGTGGAAAATTAATTGTGCCCTACAGGTCAAGGTGGCCTCTGTACTCCCTCTCAGCAGGGTCCCATACCCTAGCATCACTCCATGTCAATTTATTCACATCTTTTCAGGTTTTCTGTATTCTTCATATTGACCATTTCTTACAAGTTAATAATATTCTATTAATTCATATATCACAGTTTATATTGTTATAACCCATTTTGCAACAAAAACTATAAATAGTTTGTAATTTCGGCATTAGAAATTTTTTTTTCCATGATCCCACAGCCAGTTTGTGTCAGACGGTACTAGAATCTAGATTTTCCTGACTCTGTTCACAATCATGCTGTCCTTTTTATTGTTTTTTTCATTTAATAATATTTTATTTTTCCAAATACATGCAAAGATAGTTTTCAACATTCACCTTTGCAAAACTTGTGTTCCAAATTTTTCTCCCTCTCTTCACCTCTTCCCCCTCTCCCCAAGACAGCAAGCAATCTGATTCAGGTTAAACAAGTACAGTTGTCCTAAACATATTTTCATATTTGTCATGCTGCACAAGAAAAATCAAATTAAAAAGGAAAAAAAAAACAAGAGGATGAAAAAAAAAAACAAACAACAATAAAAAAGTGAAAGTACTATGCTTTGATCTACATTTGAGTTTCCATAGGTATCTCTCTGTATGTGGATGGCATTTTCCATCCCATGTCTATTGGAATTGCCTTGAACCACCTCATTGTTGAAAAGAATCAAGTCCATCACAGTTGATCATTTCAAAATCTTGTTACCGTGTACTTCACTTAGTATCAGTTCATGTCTTTCCAGGCTTTTCTGAAATCAACCTGCTCCTCATTTCTTGTAGAACAACAATATTCCATTCCATTCATATGCCATTACTTATTCAGCCATTCTCAACTGATTTACAATACTAATAAAAATAGGCCAACATGGTAGAGTGAAGCCAGGAATATGCTCTGTCTTTTCCAGTTTCCCTTGAAAACCACATGAAACCAAGCTTCTGAACAGAATCTATAGGGCAAATCCTACAAAGCAGTGGCAGAAAGCATCCAAAGAGGAGTGCCTAGATTGGATATCTTTGAAGCTTTAATTGCATGACTAATACAGAGAAAAGAGACAGTCCAGATCATTATGAAGGTCATGAATCTAAGGTTTCTGTTTTGGGGACATAACTTTTACATTTCACCCAATAAGCTTTTTTTTCCCCCTGAGGCAATTGGGGTTAAGTGATTTGCCCAGGGTCACAAAGGTAGGAAGTATTAAGTTTCTGAGACCAGATTTGAACTCAGGTCCTCCTAACTTCAGGGCTGGTGCTCTATCCATTGCGCCATCTAATTGCCATACCCCTTCTTTAATTTTCCTCCTTAACTCAATATCATCTTTTTTCACATTTCATTAAAAAAAAAACACATCCCCTTTATTTACTCTTTTAACTTTGTGCCTTCAACATCTTCATTTCAATTTTCTGTTCCTCAATCAGGAAAGCATGCTTAACTATCACACACACATTTAATACTCCTAGAGCCACCATAAGCCCTGCTGACATATTTTTTTGTTTTTGTTTAAAGAATGTTAAGTCTCATTGCATGAGCAATGTTTTCCTGAGCATATACCAGAAACTGATTTTGGTGCTTTTCCAACTTTTTTGGTATAAAGAAACAATTCTATTATCTGGGGTTCGTGCCAGCTGAGTTTTGTAGGAAGCTATATTGTAAGACAATCTATAGTGATATGTCAAACACTGAACCATTTTTAATTTGTTAGATCTGTCATTGGAAAAGGGAAAAAAGCTCCTCAATATCTCTTTTAAAAAATTAACGTTAGCATCCCTTGCTGGTCCATGTATATTCTTAGCTTAGCATTAATGGTTGACAATACTTTTAAAGAGCCTGACATTCCCATATTCATCATGTCGTTTGCCCTTACTCCTATTTTCTGCATCTTTTTTTAACTTTTTAAAAAGCATTTTTATTGATTTTTTTTACATCATCTCAATTTTCCCCAGATTTCCACCCCTTTCCCCCAGGACCATCATGTAACAAATAATATTTTTTAAATAGAAAGAAAAAGAAGAGGAAACAATCAGCACAACCTATCAATACATTGAAAAAAATTAAAGAACTTATACAATGTTCAATATCCATGGACTTCCCTAGCCATTCACAAATTGATGGGCATCTACTTTTCTAATTCTTTGCTACCAAAAATCATGTTACAATTATTTTTTCTACTGTCTTTTAATATCTAAGTAGGGTAATGAATTATCTCTGTATTTGATTATTTTCTTTAGGTAATTTTCATCTTTCTTCCTCCCTGGAATTATTTCCCTTTGTGTCCTCAAAATTCGTTCTTGGGAATTTCCTATTCTTCTTGGGCTGATATCCATGAGGTGCTACCTGTCCTTCTTCTGAACTCTGAAATCGAATTTCCCAAAATCCAAGGCACATGTCATATTATATCCTTGTTTTATTTTGCTTTATTACAAACTCCCCTCAGGGAGTTTATAGCTTAAGAGTGTAATTCTATAAATGTACAAATATGCAATATTATATAATGACTTTCAGAATACAAGAGCATAAGAGACAAGATGCTATATAAAGTAAGAGAAAGAAAAGATCACTAAACTGGTAGCATTGGGAAGACTTCGTGGATTATGCCTCCTCACTGGACCCCTAGTTCCTCATCTTTAAAAAATAAGCAGATTACACTAGGTGATCGACAAGGGCTCTCCCACCTATGATATTCTGTGGTTTCTATGTCTGCTGTGGAGAGTTAGAACTCTCCAGAGGTAGTTGACTATAAAATATATTGCATTTTTCAGTATTGCCAAATTATACTTAATATTCTATGCTTTGGTTCTGCTTGTCATTATTAAAACTAATTTTTGCTCAGGTTTTTCCCCCTCCTTTTAATTTTAATCTTATAGGTGAATGATTGGCAGAAGGACTGGGTAACATTCTATGCCAGACACCGAATTCAACCCCAGATAGAAATGGTAGAGAAGGAGTCTGGGGATAGAGAAGCAAGAGAACTTTGGTCTCAGTTACAGGTAAGACTTATACACAAACTCTTAGTGCTGCCATTTTACGCAGACATATTCTCTGACAGTTCCTGAGCTGACATAGTTGTCTCCTTAACATAAAGATAAATCAAGTCTGCTTTTTGTGTCCATGTTTTTTCAGAGAAATGTTAAGTTAAAATCTAGCCAGATAGTTCTTTGCTACAATCCCAAACTCAGTCTTTTGCCACCCATTTGAGCAACATAATAATTTTGTTTGAATATTGTAAAATGCTTTTAAGGATGAAATCAATTTGCAATCCATAGTTCCTTTGGGAAAGTTTCTTATAACTGGAGCTGCTCAGAGTTCTCCATCACTGGAAATGTTCAGAGGCTGGATGACATCCTATTAGGGATATTATAGAAAGAACTTAAGCTTTAACCAAAAACAGGAATGGATCACCAAGGTTCCTTCCAACTCTGAGATATTATTATTACTTTAATTACTGAAACTGGAAAGATGGCAATCACTAATGTATTCTTTTTCCCCTCTTTTTCTTCAGTTGAAGATACCTGACATGTTCCAAGGTTTGGAAATTGTACCTGCCTTACTCCATGGTGATCTTTGGGGAGGAAATGTTGCAGAGGATCAGTCTGGGCCAATTATTTTTGATCCAGCTTCTTTTTATGGCCATTCAGAGTTTGAGCTTGCCATAGCTGGAATGTTTGGGGGCTTTGGTAGCTCTTTTTACTCAGCTTATCACAGCAAAATCCCTAAAGCTCCAAGGTTTGAGAAGCGACTTCAGCTCTATCAACTTTTTCACTACTTAAATCATTGGAATCATTTTGGATCAGGGTATAGAGGATCTTCCCTGAATGTAATGAGAAACCTCATAAAATGAGTGCTTTTTCTTTTAGTGTTCTGACCTCAGCTCATTTTGGCAATTCAAACATAGTATTATTTCTCTAAGAGGTATGTAACATTATAGTCAAACATCTAGAGTCTAGTATTTCTCTTGTGCCTGCCCTCTCTTCCCCTGAACACCATCATATCCCCAAAGGGATTGGGTTTTGTTTTTTGTTTTTTGTTTTTAACTTTTTCCTGAATTAGAGTAGCTCAGTATTGAGCTTTTTAATCCAGAATCCACAAACCCTTACAGTAGCTATTATTTATAAGCCATGAAAATGACCTCACAGCTTAGAGAAATTTTTATTTTAAAGTTAAATATTTTGCTAAATGTTAAATAAAGGAAACTAGATTAAGCTATGCTATAGAATAAAGAAACTGTGAAGTAATGGATGCCAGCATTTAACCATCATGTTATCAAAATAAAAAAAGGAGAAGTTAGTAATCAAGTTTATTTGAAGTGTGAATAAGAAAGTTTGATAATAAAAAATGCCCTTATTTCTTTCTTGATTACTTTAAACACATTCCTTTTAGTTTTTGTAGTTCTTAGATAAACCCTTTTTGAAATGTGAAGGTTTTCTAACCTTGGCTAGCTATGCAAAACATAAGAAGAGGTCAGTTCTGCTTTTTGATTGGTATGGCCTACATCTGGAAATGAAAGCCATTAATTAGAAACTTTACAACATTCAGGATCACTGAATCTAATAAAAAGAGGTAGAGCAGCCTCTTGTGTTTTGTAATAATAGTTTTCTGTTTTTTCCCCTAGAAGGATCTAGAATCTACTGATCCAAGAGCTATTTTTCGAATACAAGAAATCAAGTGTTTCCGTTTTGATGGCAGAAGTGTAGGTTCATTATTAATTGAGGAGCATAAAATGTTTGGGAGATGGAATTGTGTTTCTCAGGCTACTTGTGGATCTGAAATGTTATCATAATGGAATCGCTGAGTTGGGCCTAGATTTTACCATGCACAAGGGGGCTTCCAGATTATCTAGACATAGTTCTTTTTTCCTGTTGCTTCCTTTGCTGTGTGTCCTGCTACAATAACATTAAATGTACATTTATGTACTTGTAGCTAAATGGGGTAATTTATTTGCTTTTTAAAAATTTACTCCATCTAATTCTCTCATTTTTCTAAGCTTGGTTAGTTATCTTATTTTCATAGAATATTAAACCAAATTGTGAACTTGCTTCCTTTACTTAGTATTTCAGCAGTATGGTGAATTTAATGAATGGTATTCATGCTTATCACCTTTTTGCCATGAGAATTTGACAGTGTATTTACTTCTGCTATTTGTCTTATGATTTAGCTAAATAACAGTTGTAATGTTCTTGTGTAGCAATAAAAGACAAAGCTTGTTTCTTAAAAAATACATTTTGATCTTGTTACTTTCTCGTTCATATTGTTTGTAATTGATTGTTTTCTTTTATTAAAATTTTAATTTACATCTTTTGTTTTTATATCACTTTCATTTCCAAATGAAATCCCTTATAAGAAAGAGGTGGGAAAAAGTGGAAAAATCAATCAGGAAACTCCCAAAAATACTGCAGAAAGGCAAGAAATTAGAGTCAATAAGAGTAATACACATAAATAGTATAAAAGAATACAAATTCATAAAAGAAGTATTATGTACTTCAACATTATTAACATGTAGTGGACTTCCTGCCATCTAGGGGAAGGGAGGGGACTGGGGGTAAAATTTGTAATGGAAAGCTTTGTAAAGATCAACGCTGGGGAACTACCCATACATATGTTATACAAATAAAAAGCTTTAATAAAAAAAAAAAAAAAAGAAGTATTATGTACTATGAGGAAACATACAAGTGGAAAAAACATAGGTTCAGGGAGAGTTTAGAGAAATCTATTATTATATGCAAAATATATTATAAAAACATTACATCCACTAATACAACTCCATCCTTAGCACCTTTTGCCTATACTACTGCTTTCTAAATGATCTTGGCTGTAAATCTCTCTACACTCCAGTTCATTTTCTGCACAGCTACTAAATGGATATTCCTAAAATTCAGAACTAATTTTGTCACTCCCTTGATAACTATGAATAGGAGATAAATTTTTAATCAAACAAAGGATAGAAATAATTAAAGATTAATTAAAAGACAAAACAGACCATTTGGGGGACATGAAAATTGAAAAGTTTTCACATGAACAAAATTCGTCCATCCATAAGGGAAGTTGACTGGGGGGAAATTTTTTTATCAAATCTTTCTGATAAAGGACTGCTATCTTAGCTGTATTGACAACTAGCAAATACATGACCAAAACCCATTCCTGGTAAAAAAAAAAAATATGAATAGAGTTCTCAAAAGAATTGAAATCACTAATAATAATAATAAATGTAAATTAAAGCAACTCTTAGAATTCATCTTTAATTGTCAAATTTCCATGAATAAAGATGGGAATAGGCTGTGTTGCTGGAGAATTTATAACAAGACAAGCTCATTAAAGGACTGTTTGAATTGGTACATCCATTCTGGAAAGCAATTTGGAATTATGCATAGAAAATTACTGTTATGTCCATATCTTTTAACCTAGAAATTCTGTTGCTAAACATAATGCCCCAAGAAAGTCAGTGACAAAAAAGGCCCCTTATATACAAAAATATTTATAGCAACATTTTTCATGGTATCATGTAAGACAAAGCCTTTGTAATCTGTGATGTTTGCCTTTGGCAAGCCTTTGTAATCTGTGATGTTTGCCTTTGACATAATTTCTTTATGCCAAGAACTGAATCTCTTATACTTTTTTATATATAATATTCTTTTATATTTATGTTCTCCCAAAACTACCACTTCTGGTGCATTTATTACCTCTGCAAATATATATATATAAATATTATAATGAACAAGTTTAGTTAACCAGTTATGAGAAAATATTTCTTTCTATTCCTTTATAGAAAGTGGGGGTCTCCAGGAAAAAAAGTGTGTATAATGTCAGGCTTTTTTTTTTTTTTTTTTTTTTGCTGACGCACTTAGGGTTAAGTGACTTGCCCAGGGTCACACAGCTAAGAAGTGTTAAGTGTCTGAGGCCAGATTTGAACTCAGGTCTTCCTGATTTCAGGACTGGTGCTCTATCCATTGCACCAACTAGCTGTCTCTAATGCCAGATTTTTTAAGTGTGTTTAGTTTTGCTAAACTTGGTTTTGTTCTTCCTGTTTTTTATTCTTTATTGTAAGGGATAACTGACTCTCTAGCTAGGGATAAGGGGAAGCATACTGGAGGAAATATAGGTGGCATAAAAACAAAAAGTATCAATAAAAATATCTCAGGAAAAAAAATACAAATACATCTCATCCTAGGAATTGTGGGGAAATCTTTAGAATTTGTCCCCCTTTCCCCCACCCACCCCCCCTTTGGGGGGGGTGGTAAAGCGATGAAAATGTAGAGTGACTTTGATGTAATATAGCAATGGTTTTGAGGGTCCCCTAATTTTAGGGGGGAGGCTTCTGTTCTAACAATAATAATCCTGAGTCTTCTGGTTTTGGAGTCTGCTTCAGGGACTTCTCACACTACCAATCTAAGAACAATAATCTGTCTGATTCTAAATAGACCACTCCTCAATTCAATGCTGACTGATAATCTGGTCAGTGAGTACCAAAATCCCAGAAACAATTTCCTGACCCTGGCCCTGGCCCTATCTCTGAGCCATAGAATAGCATGTCTGATAGAAAGCTGGATAAAGATGTCCTCTTTCTCTTATTATTCTGCTAATTTCTTTTGGAATTTAACCAACTTTTGGAATAGTTGGCATTACAATTACAATAAAACTTTGCCCCTTCACTTGGAAATGGGTTCAGGCCTACAAATTCTTTTTTTTTTGACTGACATTATACAGTGTTTATTTAAGAATTTAACAGGTTTTTTTTTAATTAAAAGTTTTTTTTTTTTTACAGAACATGAGTGATTTTTCTACATTGACCTGTGCAAAACATTTTTTTTGTTCCAAGCTTTTCCCTTCCTCCCCTCACCCCCCACCCCTAGATGACAGTTAATCTAATACATGCTAAATATGGTAAATTATATGACAAATCCAATAAATGTATACATATCTATATAGTTATCTTACTGCACAAGAAACATCAGATCTAGAAAGAGGAAAAAAAAACCTAAGAAAGAAAAGAAAATGCAGGGAAATATTCACAGAAAATGTTAAAATGCTGTGTTGTGGTCCACACTCAGTTCTCTCAGGCCTCTCTCTGGATGATATATATGACTATCTTCATCACTGAACAATTGGAACTGGTTTGAAACATTTCATTGTTGAAGAGAACCATGTTCATCAGAATTGATCATCATGTAATACTGTTGTTGCTGTGTATAATGATCTCCTGGTTCTGCTCGTTTCACTCAGCATCAGTTCATGCAAATCTCTCCAGGCCTCTCTGAAATCATCCTGCTGGTCATTCTTATAGAACAATAATATTCCATAACATTCATATACCATAATTTATTCAGCCACTCTCCAATTGATGGGCATCCTTTCAGTTTCCAGTTTCTTGCCACTACAAAAAGGGCTGCCACAAACATTTTTGCACATGTGGGCCCCTTTCCCTCCTTTTAAGATCTGTTTGGGGTATAGGCCTAGTAAAAACACTGCTGGGTCAAATGGTATGCAGAGTTTGATAACTTTTTGAACGTAGTTCCAGATTGCTCTCCAGAATGGTTGGATCCGTTCACAGTTCCACCAACAATGTATCAGTGTCCCAGTTTTCCTGCATCCCCTCCAACATTCGTCATTATCTTTTCCTGTCATTTTAGCCAATCTGACAGGTGTGTAGTGGTATCTCACAGTTGTCTTAATTTGCATTTCTCTCATCAATAGTGATTTGGAGCACCTTCTCATGTGACTAGAAATAGTTTCAATTTCTTCATCTAAAAATTGTCTGTTCATATCTTTTGACCATTTATCAATTGGAGAATGGCTTGAATTCTTAAATATTTGAATCATTTCTCTATATATTTTAAAAATGAGGCTTTTATCATAATCTTTGAATGTAACTACTGGGAAAATTGGAAACTAGTGTGGAAGGAATTAGGGCTTTGACCCACATCTAACACCACATACCAAGATAAGATCTAAATGGGTTCATGATCTGGATATAAAGAGTGATATTATAACCAAATTAGAGGAACGTAATATAGTTTACCTCTCAGACCAATGGAGATGGAATAAATTTATGTCCAAAGAAGAACTGGAACTCTTAATTGAATACCAGATAGATAACTTTGACTATATTAAGTTAAAAAGTTTTTGTACAAACAAAACCAATGTAGTTAAGATTAGGAGGGAAGCATCAAATTGGGAAATCATCTTTACATTTAAGGGTTCTGATAAAGGTCTCATCTCTAAAATATACAGAGAATTGTCTCATATTTATAAGAATTCAAGCCATTCTCCAATCGATAAATGGTCAAAGGATATGAACAGACAATTTTCAGAGTATGAAATTAAAACTATTTGTAGTCATATGAAAAGGTGCTCCAAATCACTATTGATCAGAGAAATGCAAATTAAGATGACCCTGAGGTACCACTACACACCTGTCAGATTGGCTAAAATGACAGGAAAAGTTAATGATGAATGTTGGAGGGGATGTGGGAAGGCTGGGACACTGATACATTATTGGTGGAACTGTGAACGGATCCAGCCATTCTAGAGAGCAATTTGGAGCTATGCTCAAAAAGTTATCAAACTGTGCATACCCTTTGACCCAGCAGTGTTTCTATTGGGCTTATATCCCAAAGAGATCTTAGAGGAGGGAAAGGGACCCACATGTGCAAGAATCTTTGTGTCAGCTCTTTTTGTAGTGGCTAGAAAGTGGAAACTGAATAGATGCCCTTCAATTGGAGAATGGCTGAATAAATTATGGTATATGAATGTTATGGAATATTATTGTTCTGTAAGAAACGACCAGCAGGACGATTTCAGAGAGTCCTGGAGAGACTTACATGAACTGATGCTGAGTGAAATCAGCAGAACCAGGAGATCATTATACATGGCAACAACAATACATATGACGATCAATTCTGATGGACATGGCTCTCTTCAACAATGAAATGTTCCAAACCACTTCCAATTGTTCACTGAAGAAAGCCATATACACCCAGAGAGAGGGATGTGAAATGTGGACCACAACATAACATTTTCATACTCTCGATTGATGTTTGCTTACATTGTGTTTCCTTTAGCTGATATTTCTTTCTTGTAGATACGATTTTTCTTGCACAGCAATGATAAGTGTGAAAATGTGTATACATATATTTGATTTGTCAGGTATTTTATCATAATTAACATGTAGTGGATACCCTGCCATCTAGGGGAGGGGTGGGGAGTAGGAGAGAAAAATTTGTAACAGAAAGCTTTGTAAGGGTTAATGTTGAAGAATTACCCATACATATGTTTTGCAAAGAAAAAAAAATTATCTTTCAATGTAAAAATGTTTTCCCTTCTAATTGTTTATTGCTTCCCTTCTAATCTTGTCTGCATTCATTTTGTTTGTACAAAAAATTTTTAACTTGATGTAGTCAAAATTATCTATTTTGTGATTAATGATGAACTCTAGTACTTCTTTGGTCACAAATTCCTTCCCCCTCCACAGGTCTGAGAGGTAAACCATCCTACATTTTTTTAATTTGTTTATAATATCATTCTTTAAGTCTAGATCATGAATCCATTTTGGCCTTATCTTGGTATATGGTGTTAGGTGTGGGTCAATGCCTAATTTCTTCCATACTAGTTTCCAATTTTCCCAGTAATTTTTGTCACATACTGAGTTTTTATCCCAAAAGCTGGGGTCTTTGGGTTTATCAAACACTAGATTACTATTGTCATTGAGTATTTTGTCCTGTGAACCTAACCTATTCCACGGATCCACTACTCTATTTCTTAGCCAGTAACAAATGGTTTTGATGACCACTGCTTTATACTGTAGTTTTAGATCTGGTACAGCTAAGCCACCCTCATTTGCTTTTTTTTTTCATTAATTCCCTTGAAATTCTTGACTTTTTGTTTTTCCAGATGAATTTTGTTGTTATTTTTCCTAGGTCAGTTAAATAATTTCTTGGGAATTTGATTGGTATAGCACTAAATAAATAGATTAGTTTAGGTAGTATTTCCATCTTTATTATATTCTCTCAACCTATCCAAGAGCCCTTGATATTTTTCCAATTGTTTAGATCTGACTTTATTTGTGTGGAGAGTGTTTTGTAGTTTTGCTCATATAGATCCTGACTTTCCCTTGACAAATATGTGCCCAAATATTTTATACTATTGAAAGTTATTTTAAATGGAATTTCTCTTTGTATCTCTTGCTGTTGCATTTTGTTGGTGATGTATAAAAATGCTGATGATTTATGTGGATTTATTCTGTATCCTGCAACTTTTCTAAAGTTGTGGATTAATTCTGATAGTTTTTTAGTTGATTCTCTAGGGTTCTCTAAGTAGACCATCATATCATCTGCAAAGACTGATAATTTGGTTTCCTCATGACCTACTCTAATTCCTTTAATCTCTTTTTCTTGTCTTATTGCCAAAGCTAGCATTTCTAATACAATATTGAATAGTAATGGTGCTAGTGGGCAACCTTGTTTCACCCCTGATCTTATTGGGAATGGTTCCAGTTTACCACCATTACATATGATGCTATCTGATGGTTTTAAATAGATGGTACTGACTATTTTAAGGAAAAGTCCATTAATTCCTATATTCTCTAGTGTTTTTAATAGGAATGGATGTTGGATTTTATCAAATGCTTTTTTTGCATCTATTGAGATTGTCATATGTTTTTTGTTAATTTGGTTATTGATATAGTCAATTATGCTAATAATTTTCCTAATATTGAAACATCCCTGCATTCCTGGTATAAATCCTACTTGGTCATGGTATATTATTCTGGGGATGATTTTCTGTAATCTCTTTGCTAATATTTTATTTAAGATTTTTGCATCAATATTCATTAAGGAGATTGGTCTATAATTTTCTTTCTCTGTTTTTGTTTTACCTGGTTTAGGTATCAGTATCATGTCTGTATCATAAAAGGAATTTGGTAGGAGTCCTTCATTCCCATTTTTTCAAATAGTTTATATAATATTGGAGTCAATTGTTCTTTAAATGTTTGGTAGAATTCACATGTAAATCCATCTGGTCCTGGGGATTTTTTGTTAGGGAGCTGATTAATGACTTTTTCTATTTCTTTTTCTAAAATGGGACTATTTAAGTAATTTATTTCCTCTTCTGTTAATCTGGGCAATCTATATTTTTGTAGATATTCCTCCATTTCACTTAGGTTATCAAATTTATTGGCATACAGTTGGGCAAAGTAACTCCTGATTGTTGCTGTAATTTCCTCTTCATTGGTGGAAAGTTCTTCCTTTTCATTTTTGAGGCTAACAATTTGATTTTCCTCTTTCCTTTTTCTAATCAAATCAACTAGAGGTTTATCTATTTTGTTGGTTTTTTCATAAAACCAACTTTTAGTTTTATTTATTAATTCAATAGTTTTAGTTGCAAGCCCAATTCATTGATTTTCTCTTTTTCTATTTTATGCAAATAAGCATCTAGAGATATAAAATTTCCTCTTATTACTGCTTTGGCTGTTTCCCACAAATTTTGATATGTTGTTTCATTAATGTCATTCTCTTGGATGAAATTAGTAATTGTGTCTGTAACTTGCTGTTTCACTCATTTATTCTTTAGGATGAAATTATTTAGTTTCCAATTGCTTTTTGGTCTATGTTCTCCTGGCCTTATATTGCATGTGATTTTTATTCCTTCATGATCTGAAAAAAATACATTTATTATTTCTGCCTTCCTGCATTTGATTTTGAGGTTTTTGTGTACTAACACATGGTCAATTTTTGTGTAAGTTCCATGGACTGCTGAGAAAAAAGTGAACTCCTTTCTGTCTCCACTTAATTTCCTCCAAAAATCTATCATGCCTAACTTTTCTAACATTTTGTTTACCTCCTTAACTTCTTTCTTTTTTATTTTGTGGTTTGATTTATCTAGTTCTGAGAGAGGGAGGTTGAGATCCCCCACTATTATGGTTTTGCTGTCTATTTCTTTTTGCATCTCTCTGAACTTTTCCTCTAGGAATTTCCATGCTATACCACTTGGTGCATATATGTGTAGTATTGATATTGCTTCATCATCTATGGTACCCTTTAGTAAGATATAGTTTCCTTCCTTATCTCTTTTAATTAGATCTATCTTTGTTCTTACTTGATCTGAGATTAGGATTGCTACCCCTGCTTTTTTTTGTTCATCTGAAGCATAATAGATTCTGCTTCAGCCTTTTACCTTCACCCTGCATGTGTCTCTATGCTTTAGATGTGTTTCTTGTATACAGTATATTGTTGGATTCTGGCTTTTAATCTACTCTGCTATCTGCTTCTGCTTTATGGGAGAGTTCATTCCATTCACATTCACAGTTAAAATAACTAATTCTATATTTCCTGCCATTTTATTTACCCTAACTTATGCTTTTCTCTTTCCTATCCCCTTTCCCTCCTCCCTAGTATTTTGCTTTTGATAACCACTTCCCTCAAACAATCCTTCCCCTTCAGAGCCCCACCACCTTTTTTGCACCTTTCCCTTAATTCTTCTGTTTTCCCTTCTATTAGTCTATTCCCTTTCTTTTCTTCCTTACCCTCCTGTTTCCTTTAGGTTAGGACAAGTTTTTTTTGATATTCAATACGTTTATTATTCCCTCAGAGCCAAATCTGATGAGATGAAGATTAACTCAATTCTCATTCCCTTCCCTTTTTTCCCTTCAATCCTTATACATTTTCTTTGCCTCTACATGTGATGTAATTTCCCTTATTTTACCTCCTTTTCCTTTTCTTCCAGTGTTATCCCTTTTCTACCTCTAATTTTTTTCAGATTATCATATGATAATAATCATAAAATCACAATTATCATAATATCATAATAATCATAATAGAACAATAAAATCATAAAATCAATCCTCATTGTGTAAGTATCCATAACATAAATATAGTTCTCAAGAGTTTTTTTTTTCTTTCTTGTTACCTTTTTATGTTTCTCTTGTGTTCTGTTTGTACATCAAATTTTTTGTTCAGTTCTAGTCTTTTCATTAGAAATAGGTGAAATTCTCCTATATCATTGAATGACCATCTTCTTCTCTGGAAGGTAATGCTCATTCTAGCTGGATAACTTATTCTTGGCTGTAATCCAAGTTCCTTTCCCTTTGGAATATTTGATTCCAGGCCCTTCAATCATTTAAAGTGGAAGCTGCTAGTTCCTGGCTGATCCTAATTGTGGCTCCTCGATATTTAAATTGTTTCTTTCTGGCTTCTTGAAATATCTTTTCCTTGATATGATAGCTCTGAAATTTAGCCATGATATTCCTGGGGGATTTAATTTTTGGGTTTCTTTCAGGAGGTGATCGGTGGATTTTTTTCAATAAGTATTTTGCCTTCTAATTCTAAACCATCAGGGCAGTTTTCTTTCATGATTTCCTGGAAGATAGTGTCTACGTTCTTTTTTTCATCATGGCTTTCAGGAAGCCCTATCATCCTTAGATTGTCTCTCATAGATCTATTTTCCAGATCAGTTGTTTTTCCTAGGAGATATTTCATGTTTTTTTCTATCTTTTCATTTTTTTGTTTTTGTTTGACTGATTCTTGAAGTCTTGATGAGTCATTCACTTCCATTTGTTCGATTCTAATTTTTAATGTCTTATTTTCTTCACTTACTGTTTTTAGTTCCTTTTGCAATTGACCAGTTACATTTTTTTGTTCATTGCATTCTTTTTCCATTTTTTTCCATTTTATTTTGCAATGATCTCATTTCCTTTCCCCATGTTTCTTCTAACTCTTTTAAGATTCTTTATGCAATCTTCAAAGAAAGCCTTGTGGCATGGAGTCCAGTTTATGTCTCTCTTTGGGGCTTTTTCTGGAGTTGCTTTACCTTTAGGGACCTCAGGATTTGAGGTCTGTTTTTCCCTCTCTCCATAGAAGCTGTCTATGGTGAGAGCTCTTTTTGGTTTTTTATTCATTTTTTTTAAAGGTGTGAGGTCTGTTCAAGGCAGAGGAGGGACAGTTGCTTTAATTTGTCCTGGGGCAGTTCTGCTGATTGAATTATTTCAGGTGCTGGGCAATTCTGCTGATTGAGTTATTTCAGGTGCTGATCAATTCTCCTGATTGATTGATTGCTTTAGGGTGCTGTGTAATGGCGGCTAGGTCCAGTGCTCGTCAGGGGTTCAGTGGTTCACAATCTACCCCCGACAAAAGGCAGATTTTCCAAACCACCTACTTACAATCAGGACAGATTGGCCCAAGAGGCCCACAGAAGACTCTCAGGTGTGTGAAAAGCACAACACTGACTCCTTTTCCAGCTCTCTGCCCCGTCTTCCTGTGCTGCAGTCTGGGTTCAGCAGACCACTCCCCTGCCCAATTAAAACAGACCTGTTTTGAAGTTCTTCCAGGGTATCTTCTTCTAGAAATGAGTTGTCCTCCAGATATTGTGGATTTTTTTACTTCAAAATCCGTCTAGATGGAGAGCAATTTGGAGCTATGCTCAAAAAGTTGTCAAACTGTGCATACCCTTTGACCCAGCAGTGTTTCTACTGGGCCTATATCCCAAAGAGATTTTAAAGGAGGGAAAGGGACCCATATGTGCAAAAATGTTTGTGGCAGCCCTTTTTGTAGTGGCAAGAAACTGGAAATTGAAAAGATGCCCATCAATTGGAGAATGGCTGAATAAATTATGGTATATGAATGTTATGGAATACTATTGTTCTGTAAGAAATGACCAACAGGAGGATTTCAGAGAGGATTGGAGAGACTTGCATGAACTGATGCTGAGTGAAATCAGCAGAACCAGGAGAACATTATACACAGCAACAAGACTATACGATGATCAATTTTGATGGACATGGTTCTCTTCAACAATGATGTGATTCAAACCAGTTGTGCTGCGATGAAGATAGTCATATACATCCAGAGAGAGGCCTGTGGGAACTGAGAGTGAACCACAACACAGCATTTTAATGCTTTCTGTGAATATTTTCATGCATTTTGTTTTCCTTCTTAGGTTGTTTTTTTCTTCTTCTCTTTCTAGATCTGATGTTTCTTGTGCAGTAAGATAACTGTATACATATGTATACATGTATTGTATTTGTCATATAATTTATCCTATCTAGCATGTATTAGATTACCTGTCATCTAGGGGTGGAGGGTGGGGGAAGGAAAGGAAAAGCTTGGGAAAAAAAAATGTTTTTTTACAAAGGTCAACGTTGAAAGGTCACTCATATGTTTTGTAAATAAAAAGCTTTATAAAAAAAATAAATAAATAAAATAAAATAAAATAAAGTGGAAGCTGGCAAAAAAAAAATCCGTCTAGAGGCTTCATATGTTGTTGATTTGAGGGAAGGTTAGAGGAGGTTACAGAGAGGAACTATCCATACACATGTTATGCAAATAAAAAGCTTGAATAAAAAAAAATCAGAGCAATGTAGGATGGTTTACCTCTCAGACCTGTGGAGGGGGAAGAAATTTGTGACCAAAGAAGAACTAGAGATCATCATTAATCACAAAATAGATAATTTTGACTATATCAAGATAAAAATTTTTTGTACAAAATGAATGCAGACAAGATTAGAAGGGAAGCAATAAATAATTAGAAGGAAAAACATTTTTACATTCAAAGATTCTGATAAAAGCCTCATTTCTAAAATATATAGAGAATTGACTCAAATATATAAGAATTCAAGCCATTCTCCAATTGATAAATGGTCAAAGGATATGAACAGACAATTTTCAGATGAAGAAATTATTTCTAGTCACATGAAAAGGTGCTCCAAATCACTATTGATCAGAGAAATGCAAATTAAGACAATTCTGAGATACCACTACACACCTGTCAGATTGGCTAAGATGACAGGAAAAGATAATGGCGAATGTTGGAGGGGATGCGGGAAAACTGGGACAGTGATACATTGTTGGTGGAACTGTGAACGGATCCAACCATTCTGGAGAGCAATTTGGAACTACATTCAAAAAACTATCAAACTGTGCATACCATTTGACCCAGCAGTGTTTCTATTGGGCTTATATCCCAAAAAGATCTTAAAGGAAGGAAAGGGACCCACATGTGCAAAAATGTTTGTGGCTGCCCTTTTTGTAGTGGCAAGAAACTAGAAACTGAAAGGATGCCCATCAATTGGAGAATGGCTGAATAAATTATGGTATATAAATGTTATATACCATATATAAATGTTTTTGTTCTATAAGAATGACCAGCAGGATGATTTCAGAGAGGCCTGGAGAGACTTGCATGAACTGATGCTGTGTGAAATCAGCAGAACCAGGAGAACATTATACATAGCAACAAGACTATATGATGATCAGTTCTGATGGACATGGTTCTCTTCAACAATGATGTGATTCAAACCAGTTCCTATTGTTCAGCGATGAAGATAGTCATATACATCCAGAGAGAGGCCTGAGGGAATTGAGTGTGAACTACAACACAGCATTTTAACTCTTTCTGTGAATATTTCTCGCATTTTGTTTTCCTTCTTAGGTTTTTTTTTTTCTCTCTTTCTAGATCTGATGTTTCTTGTGCAGTAAGATAACTGTATAGATATATATACATATATTGGATTTGTCATATAATTTAACATATTTAGCATGTATTAGATTACCTGTCATCTAGAGGTGGGGGGTGGGGGGAAGGAGTGTAAAAGCTTGGAACAAAAAAAAAAATTTTGCAAAGGTCAATGTAGAAAAATCACTCATGTTTTGTAAATAAAAAGCTTTTAATAAAAAAAAAACCAACTTTTTATTTGCAAAACATATGTATGGGTAATTCTTCAACACTGACCTTTGACTCTGAGCTTTGTAAGCAAAGCTTTCCGTTACAAATTTTTCCCTTTAGTCCCCAACCCTCCCGTAGATGGCAGGAAATCCACTATATGTTAATTATGTTAAAATACTTGAAAAATCGAATATATGTATACATATTTCCACACTTATCATTGTTGTGCAAGAAAAATCATATCTACAAGAAAAAAAAAATCTGAGAAAGGAAACACAATGTAAGCAAACATCAATAGCATGGAAATGCTATGTTATGGTCCATATTTCATATCCCTCTCTCTGGGTATATATGGCTTTCTTCACCGAACATTGGAACTGGTTTGAAACATTTCATTGTTGAAGAGAGCCATGTCAATCAGAATTGATCATTATGTAATATTGTTGTTGCCGTGTATAATGATCTCCTGGTTCTGCTCATTTCGCTCAGCATCAGTTCATGCAAGTCTCTCCATGCCTCTCTGAAATCATCCTGCTGGTCGTTTCTTACAGAGCAATAATATTCCATAACATTCATATACCATAATTTATTCAGCCATTCTCCAATTGATGGGCATCCATTCAGTTTCCAGTTTCTAGCCACTACAAAAATGGCTGCCACATTCTTGCACATGTGGGGCCCTTTCCTTTCTTT
This sequence comes from Myrmecobius fasciatus, assembly GCA_023553655.1. Lineage (NCBI taxonomy): Eukaryota > Metazoa > Chordata > Mammalia > Dasyuromorphia > Myrmecobiidae > Myrmecobius > Myrmecobius fasciatus. Next base: position 32,496 of record JAJPUD010005596.1, read on the forward strand.
AAGATCTTTTTGGGATATAAGCCCAATAGAAACACTGCTGGGTCAAAGGGCATGCAGTTTGATAACTTTTTGAGCATAGTTCCAAATTGCTCTCCATAATGGTTGGATCCTTTCGCAGTTCCACCAACAATGTATCAGTGTCCCAGTTTTCCCATATCCCTGCCAACATTCATCATTATCATTTCCTGTCATTTTAGTGAATCTAATAGGTGTTTATACATATTTTCATTGTTATTTGCTTGCTTTTTTTTTCTTATTTTTTTTTTCCTTTTTGATCTGCTTTTTCTTGTGCAGCATGATAAATGTGGATGATATGTTTAGAAGAATTGAACATGGTTAACTCATATTGGATTAGTTGCTTTCTAAGGAAGAGGGAAGAAGGAGAGGGAGGGAGAAAAATTTTGAACACAAGTTTTACAAAGGTCAATGTTAAACTATTTTTGCATGTATTTTGAAAAATAAAAAGCTATTATTTATAAAAAGGATGTTTGAATAAACATATCATATAGATTAAAAAAAAAAGGATGGAGGGTGACAATGGAATAAATTGAGTGAAGACCTCTTATGGAAATGTAGCTTCAACTTATATCCTAATTGTGCCTTGAGACTTTGCAATAACAAGTTAGCTATAACTAAAAAGCTGCAGGTGTCAGATTGTCTTAGAAGAACATTTCTCTTCTTGTTTTCCCCATCTCTTAATTGGCATTTAAGTACTTTTTTTTAAAGGTGATAAATTTGGGAATTCAGGTAACAGAATTTTCTCATCCAAGAATATCTGCTTGTATAGGAATTCTCTAGGGAAATTTGAATTAAGAGTTTGTTATTTATTCTTTTGTTTCTGGGATAGATTTCCATGTTTAGAATGTGAGCCTGGATCCCTTAGACAATGGGAGAAAAGGTGGGAAGTGGAGTGGGCATTTCTGCATTTAGGGTTTATTTAATCTTCTGTTTTACAGTTTGCACTTTGAACTCTACTTCAAGTACATCTTCCCATCTAAAACAAAACTTAATGTCTCCTTACTTCTTTCATGGAAAAATGAAACCTGAAGAAATTCTTCCTGAAGTCCTGAAAATAAATCAAGTCCTGAAAATAAATCAAGCCTATAAGTCAAGGAAAAAGTATTTTTAAATGAGTGGGAGAAGTTTGCAAACTGGGGTCACAAGTGCAGAACACAGTAGATTTCCCAACCAAGAGACCCATGAAAAGTTTCTTTATACTTTTAGCTCATGAGATGCCTTGTGTGCCTTTAACAATCTGAATAAGGAAAACCATTTCATTCCGTCTGTTTTGGCCTTCATGCCATGAATCCCAAGGACTGGGGTAAGAACATGAGGGGCTGGTTTTGGGGAATGTTTACCAAGCTGGCTTGGTTAAACAAGGAAAGATCCCAGAATGGGGACTTAAATTGTTGCTCAGCTCAACCTAATGGTCATTATTTTAAGGGTAGGAATATAAGTACATTACTGGAATTCTGACTTTGCTGATTAAGATGATTAATCTTAAAATGATTAACACAAAGTGGTTGTCTTAGTGTTAACAATTTTCTGTTATTTTGAAGAACCTGAATGTTCATGTGGGAGAGTAACGTTCACAAAACCCATGACTCTCAGAGTAAGAAAAAGCAAAAAGGAGTTTTATTATGATCTAATGAGAAAGGGCATCTCCCATCTAAGAAGGTGTTTGTCAGCAAAAGGAGTGCAAAGCATAAACTGCAAAACACCAGATTAAATAGAACAGAAGCTCTCCCTCCCCCCTGACCTTTTCTCTCATTGTTTAGGAGAATTTGGGACTACACCCTAAACCCAGAAATCTATCCCCAAAACAAAAGAATACAAGTCAATAAGAATACAAATTTTTCTTTTTTTTGGGGGGGGGGGAATTCAAAGCTATCACCTTTAAAAAGAAGTACTATTCTGGAGAGCAATTAGGAGCTATGCTCAAAAAGTGATCAAACTGCATATCCTTTGACCCAGCAGTGTTTCTATTGGGCCTATATTCCAAAGAGATCTTAGAGGAGGGAAAGGGACCCACATGTGCAAGAATGTTTGTGGCAGCCCTTTTTGTAGTGGCTAGAAACTGGAAACTGAATGGATGCCCATCAATTGGAGAGTGGCTGAATAAATTATGGTATATGAATGTTATGGAATATTATTGCTCTGTAAGAAACGAGCAGCAGGGCGATTTCAGAGAGGCCTGAAGAGACTTGCATGAACTGATGCTGAGTGAAACGAGCAGAACCAGGAGATCATTATACACGGCAACAACAATACTATATGATGATCAATTCTGATGGACATGGCTCTCTTCAACAATGAAATGTTTGTTTTTTTTTTTTCTTTATTAAAGCTTTTTATTTGCAAAACATATATATATGGGTAATTCTTCAACATTGATCCTTACAAAGCTTAAGGTTACAAATTTTTCCCGCCTAGTCCCCACCCCTGAAGAAAGCCATATACACCCAGAGAGAGGGATGTGAAATGTAAACCACAACATAACATTTTCATACTCTTGATTGATGTTTGCTTATATTGTGTTTCCTTTATCTGATATTTCTTTCTTGTAGATATGATTTTTCTTGCACAACAATGATAAGTGTGGAAATATGTTTTTTTCTTGTATATCCGACTTTTCTTGCACAGCAAGATAACTAAATATATATATATATATATACATATATATATACATATTTGATTTGTCAAGTATTTCAACATAATTAACATGTAGTAAACTTTCTGCCATCTAGTGGAGGGGTGGGGATTAGGAGGGAAAAATTTGTTTACAGAAAGCTTTGCAAGGGTCAATGTTGAAAAATTGCCATATATATATGCTTTACAATTAAAAAGCTTTAATAAAAATAAACAAATAAATAAATAAAAAGAAGTACTGATGTAACTGTGTCCTTGATTGTGTGTCCCCTGATCATGGGGGGAGGACTGGAGAGACCCCAAATCTCAAAGACTCTTCTATGGAGATAGGAAGGACCCCACCCACCTATTCATAGTTAAACCTGCAATTCAATCAGAAATCTTGGCCTAGCTTGTAATCACCACCCTTTACAGATACTAGCCCTTAATCTCCCAGCCTGAAGCCTTAGAAGGCAAAATAAAAGGACTGACTCTGTACCTCAAGTCTTTGCTATTTTCCTATACCAGGAAAAAGCCCACTGAGCTACTGCTCAGTGTAAACCCACCAAAGTGAAAGCCCTACCAGGCCTCGGCTCATTGGCAAGAGTTTGTTCTTTCCAGTGAAATAAACTTGCTTTCTTTTTCACCGTGTAGACGGCTTGCCTCGTTTCTTGGGGTTCATGGATTCCTCCATGAAGCCTGCAACTGGCCAAAAGGGAAGTCCCACACCATCTTCCCTCTTTCACACACCTCATCAGAACCATCTCTCCCTCATCAGTACTAATTAAGAGGTAGTGACAAAATTGGAGGGGACAAACACCTGCATCTTTTAGCTATAGCTCTATTTATTATTATAAAGTCCATGAAACTATCTATCTTCACTCAGTTAATTCCACACAGGTTTAAATTCCCCTATGGACCAGGAGATCATGATCATTTGCAAATTGAAAAGTGTTACAAAATCAACAATAGATTGTATCTTGGGGTAAATTTCTCTTTATATTCACAGTGACTGAATGGCCATAGGCAATTTCCTGACTAATTTTTTTGAGGAAAGGAGAAAGTCTCCTAATAAGTATATACCATTAACAGGGTAGTACAAAAGCAGAGATAATGCTGGCTCACCTTTTTCAGCATAGTTCCTTCTCCACTTCCAGGAGATCATTTTATTGAGGCAGAAGACATTCCATCAATGATAGGATCCCAGGTCCATGTCATGGGTATGGTGAAAGAATATGCAAACTCAGTCTTTCTCCAAGTTAAGGGGCAAAGATTTATTAAGCTGATGACAGCCAGCTAAATTCCAAGAGAATTTAGCAAAGATCCAAAAGCAAAAAGATAATTTTATAGGAAAGAGAAACAAAGATCAGATTCAAGTCACTGATATGCTAATTTTATGGCTTGGAGGTACATTTGAGAAGTGGTAGGGGTGGTGTTGCACCCATTATTGAATTCTATGACTTCTTGAATAGTATTGAAAAGAGATAGAGCATCTCCCATGATTGAGAGGTGGAGCAGCTTCCATTTTTGAATTCCCTGACAGCATTGTGGCACTCCTAGGGCTGGGTGGTTCCTTAGAAATTGCTCCATTCTCCCTAGGAGCTACACTTTATCAATTTCATCCATTTCCAAATTGCCAACTATTTGAAGCCAGAACTGACCAACCCAATCTAGTACTTCAGATTTCATATTGGAACAAAATGAAAACCTTTTTCTTTCTGTGATCCAGGAAGGAAATGCCAGTTTTCCTTCACTTTGACCCTGAAACTGGTCTTCTGAATGATGCAAATACAGGCTGATTTGCTCCTGGAGTTTTTTTGTTTGTTTTTTTGCTGAGGCAATTTGGGTTAAGTGGCTTGCCCAAGGTCACCCTAGGATGGAGTTTTTTAATGAGTAGAAACTGCTTTTTCTGATTGCAGCAGTTCTAAAACTCTTAGCTTTTCTATTTTTCTTTCTTATTCTGATCCGATAGTTTTCCTGCTTTCTTCTGTTTGCTTTAACCATCTTCACTTTGCTGAATATATTTTCTTTCTCTGTCTTATCAGTTGCTTTTACAACCAACCTATCTTGTCACTTGCTTTAAAACTTTTTTATAGGATTCAAACTGGTTTCCTTAAAAATTTTACAAAGTGTGTTGAGGTGCAGGAGGAAACCCCAAAAGGTTGGGGGTCAGACTAGTTGTCACAAGGTATCTCAAAAGAATTTGCAGGCTTGAACCCATATCCAAATCAAGGAGCAAATTATATTGTAATTGTAATGCCAATTGAAGCAGGCTAAGTTCCAAAAGGATTTAGCAAAGAACCAGGAGCAAAGGGACAAATTTACCCAGTTCTTCATGTCATTGATATGCTGACTTTATGGCCCAGAGGTAGAATTGGGGAATGGTCTCAGGACTTTGGTTATTACTGACCATCAGATTATGTATCTGAAAGTCATTAATATTTGTAGGATCATCCTAAGGCCAAAAGACTTTAGAGTCATTGACAAACAGATTGTTAAAATAGTACTCTAAGGTAAGAGGACTTTAGGATTACTACTATATGTCCCTTAGAAGCTGTAATCCTTTTAATGGTACCTTAGTCTGAGTGCCAAACAACTTAATGATTAATCTCAAAACCACCAGAATCTGCTAAAAATGTTTTTTGTTTGTTTGTTTTGTTTTTTAGCAGTTCTACAACTTTAATTAACTTTATTTCTATAGTCCCAAATTGCCTCATCTTGGTTTACAGAAAAAGTCAGGTTTTTCTTTTTTAAAATGTGAGTTAAAAACTTTCCCTCTCTTTGAACTTGACCTTATAGACTAAACCCCTAAAGGGTAAAAACACCCACCTGAATGACTAAGAGATTGGGGATGAAAGTGAGGCTCAAAATCTGAGGTCCCATTTCTTAGTTAAAATCATCCACAATCCTTCCTCTTGGCTGAAAGAGCTAGCTAAAAGATGTTTGTAAGAACAGAGGAAGGAATCCTAAGCATTCCTTTCTTCAAAGTAAATTCAATTATTATAATTTAGACAGCCTTTCTCAGGCAATTTTCAAAGGAAGATGAGGTGCTTCCATTTTAAATTCTTTTTCAAATAGTTCCTTAGGAAGGAACTTGGAAATCTGAAGAGACATTCCATACTCCTTGACTCATTTTTCTATCTTTCAGCATCTCAAAAGATGTCAAGTCAAGGGCTGAGGAATTAAAGGTGCTGTGGTCAGGGACAAACAGTCAGCAGCACTGGTAGCTGAATCTGTAAGCCTGTTTTCCTTGGCCTGAAATGAACTGCCCTTCCTTTATGAAACATAACAAAAACCTCTCTAGGTCCATGGATAGCTTGCAGCAATTGTTCCCTTGCATACTTAGTGGAGTAACGTTTGGTTGTCAAATAAATCCCCTTTCTTTTCATAGAGCCCCCACGAGCATGCAAAACACGAAAAGTATATTTGAAGTCAGTATGGATATTCACTGTCATTCCTTTCCCCAATTCTAAAGCTCTAGTGAGGGCAAAAATGCTCCAAACCAGATGGGAAGCTAGAATCTCCAATGATTGGCCCAAGATGAGCTTAGGGGATTCCTCAGTTAGAAGGGCTGTGGAAGCCACTGCTCTAAGATCTCAGGAAGGTCAGCCCAAAGACACCAAGTTTCTTTGAGAAGAGAGCCTGGAGTCTGGAATCAGGTCTCAGGGGCTGTCAAGACCCCTAGGATCTGGCCCCACCTTTCATCAACATGCAGAGTAAAACACTTTAGGTAGGGCTAAAGTGGGGGAGACGTCAGTTTAGATTTCTAAGTCTTAAAAATCTTGGCCTGATCAAGGAGTGATAAGATTGCTTCCTCTCTAAAGTGAGCAAAAAGGACAGATTGATAGGCAAAATGAGTCTTCAGACAAAGAAACTCTAGCCCCAGGAAGCAAAAAAATTGAGGATTTTATGGCTGCAGCCAAAAAAGCCTCCAGGACTGGGCTACAGATCAAGATATCATCTACATACTTGCATTATGCTCATGTCTTCTAGTAACCATTTGCTTTGACTACAGAAATTTTCTATAAGAGGAAAAAGCAGGGGCATGATTATAATATAATTTAATCAGTCAAAACTTATTCTTCAGGCCTCTGCCTGAGAGCACATACAAGACAGGATAAAGCATCTTTAGCTCTGTTTGACAAGCAAAATGCAGTAACAATTTCACCTCATAGCCAGACTCAGGAATAATCAGGTGAGAAACAAAGAAACATTACTGGAAAACTGAATCAGAAGGATCCCACCTTGAACAGAGGCTAAGCTTATTCTTCCAGCTCTTTCTCAGATGAGATATCTGTAACAGGCAGGAAGGCATACCTCCAAGTAACTTATGGCATTTCTCCCAAATGGTGTGTTACTGACTTAATAATCCATCAGGCTGCATTGTTGGTGGAATTGTGAACGCATACAGCCATTCTGGAGAGCAATTTGGAACTATGCTCAAAAAGTTATCAAACTGTGCATACCCTCTGACCCAGCAGTGTTTCTATTGGGCTTATATCCCAAAGAAATCATAAAGGAAGGAAAGGGCCCCACATGTGCAAGAATGTTTGTGGCAGCCCTTTTTGTAGTGGCTAGAAACTGGAAACTGAATGGATGCCCATCAATTGGAGAATGGCTGAACAAATTATGGTATATGAATGTTATGGAATATTATTGTTCTGTAAGAAACGACCAACAGGACGATTTCAGAGAGGCCTGGAGAGACTTGCATGAACTGATGCTCAGTGAAGTGAGCAGAACCAAGAGATCATTATTCACGGCCACAGCAATACTATGTGAGGATCAGTTCTAATGGACATGACTCTCTTCAACAATGAAATGTTTCAAACCACCTCCAATTGTTTAGTGAAGAAAGCCATATACACCCAGAGAGAGGGATATGAAATGTGGACCACAACATAACATTCTCATACTCTTGGTTGATGTTTGCTTACATTGTGTTTCCTTTCTCTGACATGTCTTTCATGTAGATACGATTTTTCTTGCACAACAATGATAAATTTGGAAATATGTATACATATATTCGATTTGCCAAATATTTTAACATAATTAACACGTAGTGGATATCCTGCCATCTAGGGGAGGGGTGGGGAGCTGGGGGGAAAAATCTATAACAGAAAGCTATGTAAGGGTTGATGTTGAAAAATTACCCATACATATGTTTTGCAAATAAAATAAAATTTAAAAAAAAATTATAAAAGTGGGACAGTTGTACAGTATGTACTTCATTTTTATTTTTGCATATGGTTGGGTATTTTTACTCTCTATTCAGGTTTGTTGCTCCCCAAGATAGAATTTGATTATTGTTATGTTTAATGACTTTCAATAATTTCAGAATTAAAAAGATTACATACTTAAATGAAGGCAAAAATTTGAAAATAGAAAGTAGAAACTGGAACATTTTCAAAAATTTCAAATCTTTATAGCATGAAGTTTTTTTTATATAACTGAAATATAGAATCTTATATTTTCTAAAAAAATAAAAATAAAATAAAAATAAAAAAATAATCCATCAGGCAATCATATCCAAATTCGAAACTCAAAACAATATTTGTTACAGTCCCAAGAGATTTCATCTTAATGCAAGTTTCACTAATCAGAAGCTTCAGGTCTATATAAAAACAAAAAAACAAGTCTTACAAACCATTGTGCATAACTTATCACATGCACCTGCAAGACAGTCAAAACTAGTGCAGGGTTATTAGGTTAAAATTCTGCTCTGGGTACTTCAAGAAAGCTATAGATTATATTTGTTATCATATTTATTAAACAAGGGGACAATTATACACTTAAATAATTTGCTGAAGACAGATGGAGACCTTGGTAGAAATGATCATTTTCAGAGAACTTCAAGTTCTCACAAGCCTCTTAAAAGTTTCTTGCATTGCTAAGTGAAATGGACAGAAGACTGGGCCCCACATCTGGGTTATAGGGCTTTGGAATCTCTTGGGAAATCTCTTGTGCATCAGCAGTCTTTTGAGTACCTGAAAAATGTTTGCCTATCTAAGTCAGGTCTACAGTCAATGCATGTAGGCGTTTTCCATTGTATTTCCCAAATCTTGTTATCTCCCCATTGTAAGCGAAATGTCAATGTCAAATGTAACCTAGGGGGTAGCCAAAGACTTTAAAGCTGTGCTCCTCCCAAGGCTCAGCACTGAACTCTACTAGCTTGTCTAAGGAGGTCAGTCTCAGCCGGCTAATAAACGCTTTCAAAATCCAAATTATTTTTGGCTGTCCAGTATTGCGCCTTGGCAATCACACTAAGCGATAGAATCTTTGATATAGCATCAAAAATGCCTTTGCCTTAAAGCAGCCATAAACTTGAAAAGTAAAAAAAATTCAGTTAAAATAGAAGGAATTAATTGATGGGGGGAGAAGGGGAGTAGTGAGCTCCAATGAGTGGGTTTGTTTTCTCACTCCTAAGGAGCAGCTACATTCAGGGAGGGAAAAGGTGAATAAAACTTTCACCTTCCCCTTTCTCTTCCCCCATGCTATGTGGTATCTTCCCTAACTCCACTATGCTTCTTAACCCCACTTCTCCTCCTTAGAGCTAACTCTTAGGGTGCTAAGTCCCTTTCAGGATTTAGCCGGATAGCTAAGGACATGGCCCAGTCTCATGGGTATTTCCTTTCTCCTGGCAAATGGCAAGTTCCAGTAGGAGCTTGTCCTTTCCAAACCCCATCGTTTGGTGCCTATCATTGTCTAGTGTCTAAATAACCCACATAATAACTAACAATTTTAAGTTTCAACATCATGACAATAACCCCAAATAATTTAATTAGCAATTTCACAATTTTCCTAATTGATAGTCAAATAAACATAACTCAGCCTATCACAAAAATGGATGGGAATCTCATGTAATTTACAGTTGTTTCCAATTTTAACATACATACCAATTAAAAAGTAGTTTTAAAAAATCAGTACTTTACCTTGTGATATTCTATCTAGATGTTCCACTCAAACTATCAATTGGTTTTGTAAATTAATCTTTCTTGTCCCTTGTTTTTAAAATAATCTTTTTAAAAAAACCTTAAGATTCACAATATAGCTAATATCTAAATAACTTTGGACCAAATTTCACAAAACTTATACATATGTCTAGCAGAGCTGACAAAATTTTAAAGCATAGCTCATAATTTTTACAAATTATCCAATTACATTTTAGAAAACAACATATTTCACCTAATTAGGGGATATAAACATGGCCTTTTAAGGTAAGGTAACAGAACATTGTTTTAATAGCAGTTCAAATCTGGCCTCAGACACTTAACACTTCCTGGCTGTGTAACCCTGGACAAATCATTTAATCCCAATTGCCTTAGCAAAAAACCAAAAAAACAAAAAACAACAGCAAAAAAAACTTAATAGAAAATAAAAAAGTTAAAAAAAAAAAAGAAGGTGGCTAAAAGTTTGAGTATCAAAATGATGGGGTCAAGATAGTAATATTTATTTCAAAATAAATATGTGAAAAATTTACAATGACTATTCTCTTTGGCAAAAGGCAGGTTTATTTAGAGGAAGAGGTTACAGACAAATGAAGAGATACAATAGATACTAAGAATGGTAAGTATGAAATAGAGTTGGGAGAACATATAGTTAGACCAACCAAGAGTAAGCCAGAATAAAGAGAAAGACGCCATTAGAGGGAAGGCATCATGAGGAGGGAAAGAGAGTAACCTCCTATTGGGCTTAATTCTGAAAAGTATTCATCATAAGCAGATTCCCAGACCTATCTAAAAATATGCCAATCAAGAGAGTCTGGGACAGTTTACTAATGTATTTCCTCATCCTTTTCTAACCCCTCAAATTTGACTAATTTTTTTTTTAACTTTCCTCTTCATATAAGTCTTCTTCCTTGTCCTTTCCTTCCTCAGTTAATAATCTCTCACTAGTATCCTAACACAGGGTATAATGCTGTATAATACAGCATCTTAACTGCTATTAACACACCAGCAACTATTATTAAGATGGTTTAGATGGAGATTACCATTCCTTTCCATTTTCCAAACTATGACTCTAGCCATCAAGTTGAATTCTCTGTTAGCTCTTCTGACAAGGCAGTCAGTCTTTGAGGGACTTCAGTAATAGTTCTGTCTGAAGCAGGATTAGGAATGAAATTATAACATCTGCCCCTAATCATGTCATATATCTCTCCTTTTTCCACAGACAACATGTCCAAAGCCATTCTATTTTCCTATGCCATTGTGCTAGTACCATCTAACTGCCTTGCGATTCCTTTTACTGCATCTCTGATGTAATTTATCCAAATCACATTTTTGGATAGGAATGACTCAAATCCAGAGGCAACCTGATTTCCAGTCTTGAATTTACCAGGTGTTCATCTGGGTTTACTTCTACCTAATGTGGTCTTTCTTTTTCAAATGCCAGGGTAAAAGAAAGAGTCAATTGGACTAATGCACAGGTGCCCTCCTACTTCCCAAGCAAAGTAGGTCTGAGAATGGTGCCTCCACAATACCAGCAAAGATGGGGTATGCCCATTCCTGAGAAATTGCCAGAGCTATTCCAGGGCTGTATAATAGACTCTCAAGATCATAACATGGATCTACAACAGGGCCACATGGCCATAGCTCTTCAGGAGCAAAAGTCTTCCTATAGCCACAATCCTTACCAACAATAGCCCTGCAAAACTTTAAACTGTCAGTGAGAGAACTTAGGAAGAGAGGGAGGGAAATAAATCATTAGGACAGAATACTATGTTTAGGTCTGGGGTAGGGGATTATATATTTAGCACTTCACTAAACGTGAAGTAAAGAGCCCATTATCTAACAGCAAAAATCATTTGCAGTAGAGACCTAGCCTAATGAACCATGAATTGCCCTGTATGAGGCAAAACTGAGATACAATGAGCTTTAACCCCTGAGGAAACTGCAATCACAAAGGAGGGAGTCAGAAAGTGAGTAATGGAAAAAATAAGGTAGGGAGAGGGAATATTAAAATTCTCAAAGATTTCAGAAAAAGAAAACTCAAAGACATAAGCAGATAAAACAGGAAAAAATAACAAGAGAATTCCAAATGTAGTAAATGAATTTAGACACTTATGAATAAATACTACAAACCAAAAGAAAATGATCCAACACTTGATGACATTGAAGGTCATATTGAATGTAAGGAGAATGTATAATAATAATAATACACTGTTTCTGAATGACTTAAAATAGAAATGAGAACAATGTGATCAGAACTTATGCAATATAATAAGAATAGAATAAGGAAAATAATAAGAATAGAACAACTAGAATTTTCGATGGTGAGCCTCACCAGAGAAACAAAATATAGATTTGAAATATAGTATATAGTATAGATTGGAAAAGCAAATGCAATAGGTGAATGACAATCTAGAACAAAAGCAAAAAACAAAAACATTAAAAGAAATTATGTTCAATATGCAAGCAAAACATATTAATCTCAAAGATAGCTGAATTAGAGATAAACATCTCCCAGAAGAAAATGAAAGGACAAAAACATTAATGAAATGTTAACAGAATTTACTGTCTTAGTCTAAACTAAATAGCTGGAGCTGTGCAAATTAGGTCTAGAGTCAGGTTTTAGAGTTCAAGTTGTCCTGGAAAGGAGACCTTTACTTTTGGCAGGAAGATAAAGATTTTATACGTAAATCAAAAATGGGAAGGCAGAGGAAGGTGGATCATAATGCAATCATTTTCAAGTTTGATTGATTTACCATGACAGGCACATGAATGGGCAATTCTTTGATTATTTCATATCTTGAAGGTCTTGATCAACCCCTCCCTAGGTCAAAGAATCAAGAGTTCTGTGAAAGGAACAGTTTGCTGTAGTTCTTGATTCTCATCACTTATTGTATACATCTACAATACAGCTCATGAGTGTAGTCATTATCAGAATGATTGATAATTTTAAGCTGTATTGTGAGTCTTCTGATTCCCAAGCCAGAAAAGGCCTCTCTGAGAAATCTAAATTATTAATATACTCATTACACATATCAACTACAAGAAGGGCAAAGAGTGAGAGAAGGGAGGGCACATTGGGAAAGGCCGTGGTCAGAAGCAAAATTCATTTGAAAAGGAACAGGGTGAAAGGAGAAAGAGAATAGAATAAAGCAGAAGGCAAATACAGTTAGCAATAATAATTGTAAAAATAATTTTAAAGCAAATTTCTCTAATAAATGCCTCATTTCTCAAACATATAGGGAACCGAGTCAATTGTATAAAAAATGAGAGCCATTTTTCCAATTGATAACTGATCAAAAGATATGAATAGTTTTCAGATAAACTAATCAAGCTATTTACAGCCATATAAAAATACTCTATCTCATTGTTGATTGGATAATTGCAAATTGAAACAAAAGGAAAATGACAAATGTTGGAGGGAATTTTTGGGAAAATGAGACTTATTGTTGGTAGAATTGTAAAGTTTTTTAATTATTCTGTAGAGCAATTTTTAACTATCCCTATAAAATCATGCATACTCTTTGACCTAAAAATACTTACTACTAGGCATATATCACAAAAGGGATTTTTGAAAAAGGAAGAGGACTTATATGTACAAAAATATTTATAAAAGCTCTTTTTTCAGGGCAAAGGATTGAAAATTGAGGGGATGCTCAAATAAAATATGGTTAGTATGGAATACTATTGTTTTATAAGAAATGATTATCAGGGGGCAGCTAGGTGGCACAGTGGATAGAGCACCAACTCTGAAATAAGGAGGACCTGAGTTCAAATATGATTTCAGACAATTAACACTTTCTAGCTGTGTGATCCTGGGCAAGTCACTTAACCCCAATTGCCTCAAACCAAAAAACAAAAAAGTGTTAATTATAAAGAAAGAAAGAAAGAAAGAAAGAAAGAAATGATGATTAGGAAGCTATCAGAAGAATCTGGAAAGTCTTGAATGAACTGAAGCAATACAATAATCCAAGACCACTCTGAATAACTTATAATAAAAAATTCAATCCATCCCCAGAGAAAGAACTGATTGTGTCTGAATACAGATTGAAGCATACTTTTAAAAAAAAATTATTATTTTTGAGGGTTGGTTTTTTTGGGAGGGGAGCAAGAGGGAGACCTATGTTTTTTTTTGGAATGTGACTTTTATGGAAATGTTTTGCATAATTTCAAATGTGCCTTCTCAATACAGGGTAGAGAGAGGAAGGTAGAGAATCCGGAACTCAAATTTTTAAAAACAAATGTAAAAACTGTTTTACAGGTAACTTGGAAAAATAAAATATTAAATTAAATGTACCAAAAACACAGGGGTGAAGGCAAAAATCTGGAAGTAAAGAGATATATAAAAACATCATGGACAGAATCTGGTGACACCTTGCTAACAATTTAATCAATTATTTTTTAAGGAGAGTGTATTCCAATATGAGAGAGTACGTGAGAAGAAAGAGGGGGATTGAGGGATAGAAAGGAATATGTGATGTACTGAGGCCAGATTAAGGGTTAGCAGTGAGGAAAAGATAATCTCTATGGTCTCAGAAAGGAAAGAGCCCAGAGAAATAAATAAAGAGGAGGAAAGAACTGAGAGCAAGGAGAAAGGCAGGATTCCTTATTCTGGCAGTTAGAGGAGGCTGATGAAGGCTCCCATGGAAGAGCAATAGTTTATGGAGGCAAATGGAAATTTTTAAACTGGATGAGGCTTCTGGGATCTGGTCCTTGAGAAGTCTATTTGTCCTATAATGGGACAGGCAATTAGGACCTAGGGAAGTGGGAGAACATTGGCACAAGGAGGAGATTTTGAGGCAAATATGAAAAAAAGTAATTAGGAGAATATGGATCACTAATGGGCTGCATAATTAGGGACATGGAGTGAGAAGAACTTTACTCTTGGTAGTCCTCTATTTGATACCTACAATAAATGACATTGTTCTGAGAGTGAAGCATAACGGAATAGAAGAATCTATAGAACCAATCCAACAAGGCAGTGGCAGAAAAGACATAGAAGGGAATGCCTAGATTGAATACTTTTGACACTTTAGTTGCATGAATGAAGACAAAGAAATAACAAATCATTATAGGGATCACGATTCAGAGACTGAGGGTCTAGAATAGAATGAAAAAGAGAATGAGTAATAAATAGAATGAAACAAATCATTTTTTGGAAAGGGACCCAAAAATGAAATTTAAAAAAAATCACTAATGAACAGGAGTAGCTGAAGGAGAAAACAGGAAGTGGAAAATCTACTTGAGTAAATGAAAGTTTAAAAAAAAAAAGGGACTAATAAGCAAAAGACCAATGGGAAATGGTTAACAAATTGGAAAAGAGGATGAGGGGTGAGGAGAAAAAAAGCCTAAAGGAATAGGGCCACTTTAAAAAGAGATTAAAGTATATTGTTGATGGAGTTGTGAACTAATTCAACCATTCTGGAGAACTATTTGGAATTATGCCCAAAGGGCTATCAAACTGTGCATACCCGTTAATCCAGCAGTGTCTCTACTAGGTCTGTATCCCAAAGAAGTAATAAAAAAGGGAAAAGGACCTCCATATGCAAAAATGTTTGGAGTAGCCCTTTTTGTAGTGGCAAGGAACTGGAAAATGAATGGATGCCCATCAGTTGGGGAATGGTTGAATAAGTTATGTTATATAAATATAATGAAATATTATTGTCCTAAAAGAAATGATCAGCTGAATGATTTAAAAAGGCCTGAAGAGACTTACATGAACTGATGCTAAGTGAAGTGAGTAGAATCAAGAGAACATTGCACATAGCAACAACAAGATTATGTGATGATCAATTGTGATCGGGACTTAGCTTTTTTCATCAATGAAGTGATTCAGGCCAATTCCAATAGACTTGTGATGGAGAAAACCATCTACATACAAAGAGAAGAGTATGGGGACTGAATGTGGATCACACCATAGTATTTTGTTGTTGTTGTTTGCTTGCTTTATTTTTTCTCATTTTTTCCCTATTTGATCTGATTTATTTTGTGCAGCCTGATAAAAGTGGAAATAAGTTTGAAAGAATTGTGTACATGTTTAATCTATATTGGATTGCTTGTTATGTAGGGAAGGGAGGTGGGAAGGGAGGAAGAAAAATTTGGAACACTAGGTATTGCAAGGGGGAATGTTGAAAATTATTTTTTCATGTATTTTGAAAAATAAAAAAAATATTTTGAAAAAGCAATTAAAGTACATAATATCATATTTACAACTGAATAGGGGAAAATCATAACTTGAAAAAACCTTTATGTTAGAGACAGAGAAAAATACAAATCTTAGTCATAGTTTTAAATGTGAATGGAATGGATAGTCCATTAAAATAAAAAAGAGTGTACTAAAAAGACATCCTTCACTATGTTGCTTACAAGCAATACAGTTAAAAAACAAAGACATATACAAAACAAAACTGAGGAGATGGATAATCAAAAGATGGCAATCAATAGCTTTAAGGGAAATCAGAAAAAGTTCTTTTTAAAAAATTATTATAATTTAATTTTTAGTACATTTTGAATTCCAAGCTATCTTTCTTTTTTTCTCCCCAACCCACCATCACACACACACACACACACACACACACAGACACACACACACTTCCTTCCATTCTATTTCTCCTCACTGTTTATTCTTCTCTTCCTCTTTTTTACCTTATCCCTTCAGATGTTTCATTTACTTCTAATTATTGCCTCCCTAATGTGTACCCCATGTAAAAGTCCCTCCCTTATCCTCTACTCCTGTGCTCTTATTTTTTAATCTATGCATCCTTCTAAGAGTTCCTCCCTTATCCTATCTACTCATCCTCCTATTTCTCAGTTAAAAAGACTTTTATGCCCTTCTAGACGTATATTTTATTTTCTCTTTAACTCATTTCTGATGTTCTAGCTAATGTTTTAACACTACCAGCCCTTCACCCTTTTCTACCTTGCACTGCAATTGTTTTTCCATGCATGCCTCATTTGTATGAGATAAATGAGAACTTGATATTATGATATTATGAAGAGTAAAGGACCTGGGTTTTCCCATTTCTAGTTAAATGAAAAGATGCTCTAAATCACTATTGAACAGAGAAAAGCAAATGTGCTTTATTAACTGAAGAATAAGCAGGACTCAATATATTTTCTTGTCTCCATAATTACAATAATTGATTGATTATTATTATAATAATTGTGCTGGAAATAATCTTTTAATAGTGCTGGGGCATTTAAAATCAATATGAAGCATTAATGTAATTTTGTACATTTTGATTTTCCTAATTAGATTTTTTTTTTTTTTTTTGCTGAGGCAATTGGGGTTAAGTGACTTGCCCAGGGTCACACAGCTAGGGAATGTTAAGTGTCTGAGACCACATTTGAACTCAGGTCTTCCTGACTTCAGGGCTGGTGCTCTATCCACTGCGCCACCTAGCTGGCCCCCCTAATTAGATTTTAAACCTGAAGAGGATAGGGATAATGTCTTATGGTAATGTAGAAAGAAAGAATAACCTAGTGTCATGAAAAAATATTCAGTATGAAATCAGATGACTTGGATTGGAGCCTCAGCTTTGATGCTTACTGTATAATTATTGTCAATTCACTTTATCTTTCTTGGCCTCTTCTGTGAAAAGAGGTAATTGATGATCTCTGAGGTTCACTAAGGCTCCAAATCTTATTTACCTCCTGCTTCTTTTTTGCATATGTAAAATATACATATTAGTCATTGGTATGCTGGTAAACACTTAACAAATTTTTTTTTCAATTTTCTTTTATTTAAAAAAACAGAATAGAAAAAGGAAAAACAAGAAAAGGAAAATAAAACAAAGCAAAACAAAACAGAGCAACAGGGAGAATTCAAATTATAAAACAATAAATCTGCAGTTCAAGAAGGGATATATAATAGTAGAGGAAATTATATTCATGAGTGTCCATCTTTTCTTTGCTTCCTTGTAGGTTGTTCTTTTGTTCTCTGCTGTGTTCGTTTATTCTTTTTTCCCCCTTTCATTTTCCCCAAGTCTTCCATGTAGGCTATGGTTAAGCACAGATATATTTAAAAGGTATATGAATACACCACACCCACACCTACACTCATACATGCACAACCTCTACCCACCCACATACATGCATACATATACATAGACATTCACATCCATCTACAGACCCATATATATATACATATATATATACATATGATATATATATATCTCCATAAATACACATACATAGAGTGACATGAATATATAACTACACATACTCACACACATACATACATTTACTCATACATAAACATTCATCTAAAACAATATTAATATGGCTGACATAATGTAGATTTCTCTCTTGATTGAATCTTTAAGTTTGACTTTGTCTAAGATCAATGATTTTTTTTTCCTTTTGAAGTAATTATTAATTATGTGAAGCATTTTGTTCCAAAAGAGTTTTTTAAATTATTTAAAATTATTTTTAATTTTAATTTTATTTAATTTATTTATTTAATTTTCAAAACATATGCACAGATAATTTGACATTGACCCTTGCATAACCTTATGTTTCAGATGTTCCCTTCCTTCTCCCCACTCCCTCCTCTAGATGGCAAGCAATTCAATATATGTTAAACATGTTAAAATATATGTTAAATCCAATATGTATAAACATATTTATACAATTATCTTGTTTCACAAGAGAAATCAGATCAAAAAAAGAAAGCAATTGAGTAAGAAAACGAAATGCAAGCAAACAACATCAAAAAGAGTGAGAATGTGTTGTGGTGCACATTCAGTTCCTACAATCCTCTCTCTGGGTATAGATGGCTCTCTTCATCACAAGATCATTGGAACTGTCATCAATCATCTCATTGTTGGAAAGAGTCATGTTCATCAGAATTGGTCATCGTGTAATATTGATGTACAGTAATCTTCTGGTTCTGCTCATTCACCTAGCATCAGTTCATGTAAGTCTCTCCAGGCCTTTCTAAAATCATCCTCCTGATCATTTCTTATAGAACAATAATATTCCACCATAACATTCATATACCATAACTTATTCAGCCATTCTCCAATTGATGGGCATCCATTCAGTTTCCAGTTTCTTGCCACTACAAAAAGGGCTGCCACAAACATTTTTGCACATGTGGGTCCCTTTCCCTCTTTTAAGATCTCTTTGGGATATAGGCCCAATAGAAACATTGTTGGGTTAAAGGTTATGCACAGTTTGATAACTTTTTGAACATAGTTCCAGATTGCTCTCCAGAATGGTTGGATCCGTTCACAGTTCCACCAACAATGTATCAGTGTCCCAGTTTTCCCACTTCCCTCCAACATTCTTTAACTTTTCCTGTATCTTAGCCAATCTGAGAGGTGTGTAGTGGTACCTCAGAGTTGTAAGATCAATGATTATTAGCTACATTTTTTCCCTAATAAATTTGACCCCTGATCTTTGCTATAATGTTTGTGTATATCTCTTCTTTCCTTAGCCTACTAATTCTTCTACTTTAATTCTGCTCCTTAATTTGCCTTGCTATTATTTGACTTCTCCTCACCCATGGATCCCTCCCTTGTCTTCTTCACCCCATTTTTTGCTTTCCTCTCTGCCCATCCCTCCCCCGTTATTTCTTTATAGATTTTGGAGGGTTCTATACCCTTCATAGTATGCCCATTTAACCTATTTCCAATGTGAGTAGGTTTTCAGAACTATGAGGCCCTTGTCCCCCTGTAATGCTTCTGTGTCTATTTTTTCTTTGCATCTCATTAGTATAAATCTTTCTTTTGAGCTATCCAATTACTGATGTCAATCTTAAACATATAGTATACATTTCCATGTAAAAAACATAAACAATTTGACCATGTTACGTTCCTTGAAATTAACCTTGGATATTGGCTCTCATATGTTAAATTTTCTATTGAGTTCAAGTTTGATTGAAAGTTCTGAAAATCTGCAAGTTCATTGAATGTCCTTTTTTAAAATTCAATATTATGGATAATTTTGCTGAACATGATATTTTTGACTGTAAGCCTTGTTTTTTTGATCAAAGGTTATATATATACATAATTCCAGGACCTGTGGTCTTTTATTGTGACAGCTAATAAATCCTATATAATTCTAATTGTAGCTCCAGCATATTTGTTCATAGTAAATTTCTATGGTTGGGTTCTTTGTTCTTTGTCAATTCATTTTTTTTTTTAATGGGAGGTATTAGTGAAAGCACCTCTAATCATGAGGTGTGTGTGGGGGTACATCTGCCTTCACTTCAGCCCTCCCCTTTGATCTGGAACTTCAAACCAAGACCTTCATCTTTCTGCAAGTGTCCATAGTCAGCAGTGTCCCTGGCCCTTTGCTTTTGCATTCAACAGGTGTGCTGGTTCCTTCTCCCTTAAGGCTGAATTTCAGCAGCACAGGTGGGCCTAGCATTCCTAATCAGCAGAGGTTCACTCAGTCTTCTGGGACTTAAACCCCCGATTCCCCACACTATCCAAGGAGGTGAAAGTTTCTGTGGTTCCTGCTGAGGCTCCAGCCAAACCTATCTAGCCCCAGGGTTCCCCACTTGAAGTTTCTGCAGAGCTAGTCTGGAGGTGTTTGCAGTTCACACAGGTTAATCCTGAGTCTGGGGTCTTTCTTCAGATCTTTGTACTAGTAGAAATATTGTTCTACCTCAAGTCTTCTTGATTTTTCATCAGTCTATGTTTGCCCTGAGATACAAATTTATTCCGTTTAGGGGAGAAATCTGGAGAGTGTAAAATTACTGACCTGCTCCCCCCATCTTCCTTGAATCTTCCTCTTCAATCAAGTATTTGAGGTACTATATAATCTGATTCCAACTGGCTATATTTTACACTGCTACTTCCCTTTCCACATTTTATGTTCTAGTGAAATTGTACTAGCCATTTCCCAATTTCCTGCTGAGTGTGACAATTGGAGTGAAGATCTCTCTGGACTATAGACTAAATTAGATAAAGCCTGAGGGCCTAAATTCAGGTTTCTGGAGTGGAAGGGAAAGTAGAAAGTAGTCTGATTTATAAGCTGTCAACATTGCAGTTCCTAAATAAGGAAAGTCAAAGCATATATAACCAATTAGAATGTATGTAAGGGAAAAGAGGGGTGGGCTTGGGACTTTCTTTGTTCTGGATTATATAAGTCACAAGGATGTACTGCTCCAGGCTCTCCCAACTCTGGACTACTTTGATCCATTGTGGGACCGCCCAGTACTCATGAGTTCCTGAATAAAGCCTTTGTTCTATACCTTGAGATGCCTCTGTAGTGCTGATTATTAAGATAGGGGCCTGAATATCCCACACACTGCCTTCATGCATTATATGTTTGCCATATCTTACATTTAAAATAGATTCCCTGTTGAACTACTTCTCTCACATCAATATCCAACTCAGATACCATTCTTCACCTGTGCCCTCACTGTTACTTTGACTATGATTATTTTTGCCAATATTTAATTTTTAATTACTTTGAGCTTTTGAACTAGGGTGATGACTGTGTTAGGAAGGGACAGATAAGAGAGATATTGGTGAACTAGAATAAACAGAATTTAACAATCAATTTGAGTAGGGAGTGTATTTATTTATATTTTTCTTTATATTTATCCTGTGTATACACTTAATTGTGTTGTTTCCCACTTCAGAAAGAAAAGTATCAACTGTTTTGTTCTTTGTGTTTGGGTTCCCAGCACCTAGCAAAGAGACACAGAAGAGGTATCGAATAAAGAGTGATATTATAAGCAAATTAGAGGAACATAGGATAGTTTACCTCTCACACCTGTGGAGAAGGAAAAAATTTGTGTCCAAAGAAGAACTGGAACTCTTAATTGAACACCAGATAGATAATTTTGACTATATTAAGTTAAAAAGTTTTTGTACAAATAAAAGCAATACAGACAAAATTAGGAGGGAATCAATAAATTGGGAAATCATCTTTACATTTAAGGGTTCTGATAAAGACTTCATTTCTAAAATATATAGAGAATTGTCTCATATTTATAAGAAATCAAGCTATTCTCCAATTGATAAATGATAATAATAATAAAGGATATGAACAGACAATTTTCAGATGGTGAAATTAAAACTATTTCTAGTCATATGAAATGGTGCTCCAAATCACTATTGATCAAAGAAATGCAAATTAAGATAACACTGAGGTACCATTACATACCTGTCAGATTGGCTAAAATGACAGGAAATGATAAAGACGAATGTTGGCGGGGATGTGGGAAAACTGGGACACTAATACATTGTTGGTGGAACTGTGAATGGATCCAGCCATTCTGGAGAGCAATTTGGAACTATTCTCAAAAAGTTATCAAACTGTGCATACTCTTTGACCCAGCAGTGTTTCTATTGGGCTTATATCCCAAAGAGATCTTAAAGGAAGGAAAGGGACCCACATGTGCAAGAATGTTTGTGGCAGCTCTTTTTGTAGTGGCTAGAAACTGGAAACTGAATGAATGCCCATCAATTGGAGAGTGGCTGAATAAATTATGGTATATGAATGTTATGGAATATTATTGTTCTATAAGAAATGACCAGCAGGATGATTTCAAAGAGGCCTGGAGAGACTTGCATGAACTGATGCTGAGTGAAATGAGCAGACAGGAGGTCATTATACACGGAAACAACAAGACTATATGATGATCAATTCTGATGGATATGGCTCTCTTCAACAATGAAATGTTTCAAATCAGTTCCAATTGTTCAGTGAAGAAAGCCATATACACTTAGAGAGAGGGGTATGAAATGTGGACCACAACATAACATTTTCATGCTCTCTATTGATGTTTGCTTGCATTGTGTTTCCTTTCTCTGATTTTTTTTCTTGTAGATAACGAGTTTTCTTGCACAACAAGATAAGTGTGGAGATATGTATACATATATTCAATTTGTCAAGTATTTAAAAATAATTAACATGTAGTGGATTTCCTGCCATCTAGGGGAGGGGTGGGGACTAGGGGGGAAAAATTTGTAACAGAAATCTTTGTAAGGGTCAATGTCGAAAAATTACCCATACATATGTTTTGTAATTAAAAAGCTTTAATTAAAAAAAAGAAGAGGTATCGAATAAAAGCTTATGGATTAATTTATTAGAGCACAATTCCTCTTCAATTTCCTCCATTATTCTTCATCTCCCACAAGGAATTGTGTGGTTTTGAGATTATACAGATTTGGATTCATCCTGGTCTTTCTCTCTGTGACTCACTGCCCTTACCTTGAAGTAATACTCCAGCCAAATCTCTTCAACAAATCTTGGGGTCATGTTCATGTCTAAAGTCTCTCTAGGATCTTTTCTAAAAGGATGCTCAGTGTATAATGTGGATAATAGGTATAGAACGGTAACTTTTGACCTCTATCACCCTTTTGTGAGGAAAAACTACCTAAAGGTACATATTTACAAATACAGAAACATAAAACATCCCCAAAAAGTCCAACCGGACAGCTAGTTGGTGCCCTAGATAGAGTACCAGCCCTGAAGTAAGGAGCACCTGAGTTCAAATGTGGCCTCAGACACTTAACATTTCCTAGCTGTGTGACATTGGGCAAGTCACTTAACTCCAATTGCCTCAGGGAAAAAAAAAGTCTATTTACCTCATTATACCCAAGGAAAGTAAAGATGTTTAGTGGGACTGTTAAACTAAACAATTAACATTCAATTCACACATGTATTATGTGAGTAACCCACAAATTTCAGATCTTTGGCTAGCCAGACTTATCTTTAGTCCTTCAGTTATAGGATTATTTTGGTGGGATTCATTTTCTTTTTTTTTTTTTTTTTGCTGAGGCAATTGGGGTTAAGTGACTTGCCCAGGGTCACACAGCTAGTAAGTGTCTGAGACCAGATTTGAACTCAGGTCCTCCTGACTTCAGGGCTGGTGCTCTAACCATTGCGCCACCTAGCTGCCCCGGGATTCATTTTCTTAGAGAATTATTATTACAGTAATCATCTCTCCCTGGGCAGTCAGCACCTGACACAGGAACTCCCAAATCTGATATAGTACCAATAAATCTGGAAATAGCCATTCTTTGGATTGTTAGCTGTTAATCCGTGCTCATGAAACAAAAAGAAAGGCTGAAGAACACAACTAGATACCTTAGTTTACACAGGTAAGCATATGTTCCTTTTGTCATTTGCTTGTAATTACCATTGCTGCTGGGATGAGAATGAGGGTGAGAAAATTTCTTTCCTGTACCATATGTCCCCATACATCCAAGTTCAAGGGAAAGTACTTTCAGATTAGCTACTACAAAAAGATTCTAAAACAGATGTAAATGCATTTTTAAACCTTTCTTGATAAAACTAGGAGGTGTAGTAGATAGAATTTTGGACCTGAAATCAGGAAGAACTGAGTTCAAATTCTGCCTCACCTATAAATTGGGTAACTTTGGATGTCATTTAATTTCTGTCAACTTCAGTTTCTTTGGGGTTGTGGTGAGGATCAGTTAGTCAATAAACATTTATTAAGCATCTAGTATGTATTAAATGTACTGTTGTATTAAAAGTACTGTGCTAAATGCTAGGGATACAAAAATGTGAAAAAAAAAAACTTACTGTCTTCAAGGAATTTACAACATATTGGGATAAGACAACATATAAAAGGAAGCTGAAAAGGGAGGGAACAAAAGTAGTTGTTCCTAAAGCATGATGGATTCCAAAGGAGTGCAATCCAATGGAAAAAGGAGAGATAGTTGACTGGGAACCATCTTTATTTTTTATTTTATTTTTTTTAATAAAACCTTTTTATTTTCAAAATACATGCAAAGATGATTTTGGAACTTTGTGTTTCAAATTTTTCTCCCTCCTTTTCCTCCACCTCTCTTTCCTAGACAAGTAATCCAATATAGATTAAACGTGTGTAATTCTTCTAAACATATTTCCACATCTATTAGACTGCACAAGAAAAATCAGACCAAAAAGAAAAAAAATTTTAAAAAAGCAAGCAAGCAGTAACAAAAAGATGGAAATACTATGATGTGATCTGCATTAAGTCCCTATAGTCCTCTCTCTAGATACAGATGGCTCTTTCCATCACATGTTCATTGCAATTAGACTTTATGTATATAAATATATTTATATAAATATTTATATATATAAACTTATTCAATCATTCCCCAACTGATAGACAAATTCAGTTTCCTGTTCCTTACCACTACAAAAACGGCTGCTACAAACAGTTTTGCACATGTGGGTCCTTTTCCCTCTTTTATGATTTCTTTGGGATATAATTCAATAGTGGCACTGTTGGATCAAAGAATATACAAAGTTTTATAATCCTTTGGGCACAGTTCCAAATTGCTCTTCAGAATGGTTGGATGATTTCACAACTTCACCAACAATGCATTAGTGTCTTCTGGCTGACTTTTTAATTTTTGACTCCTGGAACTGAACAGTTCCTTCTTTCTCCCAATAGCATCATTTGGAAGCAAAAGCATTAGAAGCTTTTGAATCAGAAGACTCAAATTCTAGACCAAGGTTTATTATTAAGTAGCAGTATTATAATTCTAGGCAAGTGATTCCTCTTTCTGTGAATCAGTTTTATCATTTGTCAAGTGGATAAGGGTTGGATGGCATTGTTTTTAGGCCCCTCTGACATTCCATGGGTCTAGTGGATAGGAAGCAAGGGTAAGAAACGGGAGTTACTCTGGCCCATAACTATCCCATCACAACCGAAAAAGTTACATCGAAACTCGAAGCTCTGTAAGTGGCATTTGATGGGAATTTTTTTTCCCTGAGGCAATTGGGGTTAAGTGACTTGCCCAGGGTCACACAACTAGGAAGAGGTAAGTGAGGTCAGATTTGAACTCAGGTCTTTCTGACTTCAGAGTGTGGTGGGAATATTTTTTAAAAAAATGTTAAAAGTTGCCAAATCGAGGAGGACATTTAAAGCACAAAGTAGGAGGAGATGCCACAAAAATGATTTTGACAAAGGGACAGATGCTTCTTATAAATAACTGCTTGGTAGACAGAAAAAAAGTGGGGATTCCCTCTCACACCAGGCCCCTCTCACACCAGGCTCCTCCCACAAGTCACTGATCTCTTTTGTCTCCTTGCGCGTTCCGTAGCGGAACTGAGGTCGGCGTCTGAATTCGGAAGTGAATGATTTGAGAAGTCTTACGGCTGGGCGAGTGCAAGTTGGAGCGAACCAGCGAGGGGCGAAACCCGCTGATCTGTCTCTCGGCTTTACGGTGTGCTGGCTAGAGGATAAGGTCGAGGGAGAGCAAAATGAGGGACGAATGGGGAGGAGGGAGCAAATGCCGTTCTCTGTTTTGAAACTATTGGGTTGGGTGGTTCCTCGTGTAGTGTCTGGGGAGTCAGTTCTAGTAATTCCTCTTCCCTACCTAGTCTCCTCCCTATCCTGTGTCCAGACAGGGATGCTGCCTGTAGCATCTTTGGGGTCATGGTTGTGTCTGTGGGTGGAGTAGGGAGGGGTGTGGCAGGGTCGTGTGCCAGGCCATGCCTGGCATTGATTCACAAGTGCCTTTTTTTTTTTTTTTTTTGAATTCTAGTGTGCTGACAACTTTTCCCGGTTTTCCAATCTCCCCCCTCCCACTTCAGTCCCAATGCCTTTAAATGATTTCAGTGGAGATGGTACCGAGCAAGAAGGGCTAAACATGGAATCTGATGTGATTGCCATTACCAATGTATTGGAGACGTTCAGTGAAAGCCAGGAAACTAAAGGGCTAATCGATAACCTGAAATATGCATATAGCGATTTGGTAACTCGTGAAGTTACAATTGAAAAGTTTATAGGTAAGTGCTCTTTGGTAACTCAGCTGAATTTCCATTTTGTGATAGCTTTTATGATTTATTACAGAGAGGTAATGGTAACAAAACTGATCAATCGCGATTTGAAAATAGTTATGGTGGTACTTAAGTGGTAGTTATTAATGGAGGCAACTTGGTGCAGTGGTAACAATGTGGGTTTTGGAATGAAAAGATTTGGACCACATTCACTTAATCTCTCTGGGCCACATTTCTTCCTTTGTAAAATGAAGATTTGTTCTCTAGGTACTGTTCCACTTCTAAATTTATAATTTTTTATGACTTTTTTATGATCAAGTTTATGACCTGGATGACTATGATAATTCCATTTGCTACCATTCGATCTGAAGTTGTTTAAATAATTTAGGGACACAACAGGAAAAAGGGTCAGATTCCATTTTGATTTTGAGACTTGTAGTTTCAATGACGTGTAATAGAGAGAAAAAGAGAATAAATGCTTGCATTTTGTAGAACTCAGATTTAAATGGGCATAGTAGAAATGGGATAGTGGAGTGGGTAAACAGTGTCCCTAATTGTGGAATATATCTTGTTCCACAAATCACACATAAGAATTGGTCTCATTACTTTATGGCCAGATTCTCTGTGTAGTCTTATGTTGTTCTAATTAGAATCATAAACATTTAATCTAGGCCTAAATCAAGGCCTAAAGAACTGAAATGACATGTCCAATATCTCGTGTAAGTTGTAGAATGAGAATTTGAGCCCATACCTAATATTTGCTCTAAAGCTGAGATGCACTTTGCTCTGTTTGGGAAATGCTGAATTTGAGATGCTGATTCAACATTTGTTGGAGATGTTTAGCAACTAGTTGGAAATATGGTATGAGTTTAGGACTTGATGTATAGTTTTGGGAGTTAGCTGTGTTTAGAAAATAATTGAACTCATGGGATCCGTTTAGGGCACTAAAAGAAAGAGCAAAAAAAGAGAAGTTTCAGAGAAAAGGAGAAAGAGAGGGATGACTGTCCAAAAATAAATCAGAATTGGTCTGATTGATTGAAGAATTAGAAGAGTGCATTGTCATTGAAGTCTAGGCAAATAGAAAATAGGAAAGAGTGATCTATATTGTGAAAAGTATGACAGGAAGAAGAGGAGGAAAAGGCTGCTTCATTTAGCTACTGAGAACATGGGTAATTTTTTTTTTAATCTATCTTCAATTTTATTTATTTTTTTACATATAGGTGCTTTTCCTTTTCCTTTTTTTTTTAATTAAAGCTTTTTATTTTCAAAATATATACTTGGATAATTTTCAACATTCACTCCTACAAAACCCTGTGTTCCAATTTTTTTCCCTCTCTTCCTTCCCTCCGCCCCCCAAGTGGGCAAGTGATCCAGTATGTTAAACATGCATCTTCTATATATATTTCCACAAATATCATGCTGCACAAGACAAATCAAAATCAAAACAAAAAGGAAAAAAAATGAGAAAGAAAACAAAATGCAAACAAACAACAACAAAAAGAGTGAAAATATGTTGTGGTTCACATTCAATTTCCACTGCCCTCTCTCTGGGTGTATATGGCTTTCTTCATCACAAGACCATTGGAACTGGCCTGAATCACCTCATTGTTTTTTGTTTGTTTGTTTTTTAAAACTTTTTATTTGCAAAACATATGCATGGGTAATTCTTCAACATTGGCCTTTCTGTTACAAATTTCCCCCCCTAGTCCCCACCCTTCCCCTAGATGGCAGGAAATCCACTACATGTTAATTATTTTAAAATACTTGACAAATCGAATATATGTATACATATTTCCACACTTGTACAAGAAAAATCGTATCTACAAGAAAAAAAATCAGAGAAAGGAAACAATGCAAGCAAACATCAATAGAGAGCATGAAAATGTTATGTTGTGGTCCACATTCATATCCCTCTCTCTGGGTATATATGGCTTTCTTCCCTGAACAGTTAGAACTGGTTTGAAACATTTCATTGTTGAAGAGAACCATGTCCATCAAAATTGATCATCATACAGTATTGTTGTTGTCGTGTATAATGATCTCCTGGTTCTGCTCCAGCATCAGTTCATGCAAGTCTCTCCAGGCCTCTCTGAAATCACCCTGCTGGTCGTTTCTTATAGAACAGTAATATTCCATAACATTCATATACCATAATTTGTTCAGCCATTCTCCAATGACATCCATTCAGTTTCCAGTTTCTAGCCACTACAAAAAGGGCTGCCACAAACATTCTTGCACATGTGGGTCCCTTTCCTTCCTTTAAGATCTCTTTGGGATATAAGCCCAATAAAAACACTGCTGGGTCAAAGGGTATGCACAATTTGATAACTTTTTGAGCATAGTTCTAAATTGCTCTCCAGAATAGTTGTATACGTTCACAGTTCCACCAACAATATATCAGTGTCCCACTTTTCCCACATCCCCACCAACATTCATCATTATTATTTCCTGTCATTTTAGCTAATCTGACAGGTGTGTAGTGGTACCTCAGAGTTGTCTTAATTTGCATTTCTCTGATCAATAGTGATTTGGAGCACCTTTTCATATGACTAGAAATAGTTTTAATTTCATCGTCTGAAAATTGTTCATATCCTTTGACCATTTATCGATTGGAGAATGGCTTGAGTTCTTATAGATATGAGACAGTTCTCTATATATTTTAGAAATGAGGCCTTTCCAATTTATTGCTTCCCTCCTAATCTTGTCTGCATTAGTTTTGTTTGTACAAAAACTTTTTAACTTAATATAGTCAAAATTATCTTATCTGGTCTTCAGTTAAGAGTAACAGTTCTTCTTTGGACACAAATTTATTCCATCTCCACAGGTCTGTGAATCACCTCATTGTTGACGAGAGCCAGAACATTGGTAATCTTTCAGGGAGTAATTCTAGGTAATTAGAGGGGGTTGGAAGCCAGATTACAAGTAGTTGAGAAGGGAATAAGCTTATTGATAACCTCTTTTAGGATTTTGACTGAAAAGGAGGAGAGATATAGGATTATGGCTTCAGAAGTGGTAGGGTCAGTTGCAGATTTTATAAGGAAGAGGGAGGGGAGAAAGCTGGCTATGTATAGGTAGTAGGGAAGGAACCAGTAGATAGAGGGAAATTAAAGGTTATAGATTGGGAGAGAATGTTGGAAAGGGAAAGCCTCCATATAATTCTCTTGTACTTGATCTGTTTTATAGAAAAGAGGATTATGAGAGAGGAATATAATCAGCACAAATACTCTATGCTTCATGCAGTCAGCTTGCCTTTCTTCTACCCCTTATCCAGAATCTAGTCAGATTCTTCCTTTTCTCCTTTCCTTCCCTCCCTCCCTCCTTCCTTCCCTCCCTCCCTCCTTCCTTCCTTCCTTCCCTCCATCCCTCCATCCCTCCTTCCCTCCCTCCTTCCCTTCCTCCCTTCCTCCCTTCCTCCCTCCCTTCCTCCCTCCCTCCCTCCCTTCCTTCATTCCTCCCTCCCTTCATTCCTCCCTCCTTCCCTTCCTCCCTCCCTTCCTTCCTTCCTCCCTCCCTCCCTCCCTTCCTTTCTCCTTCCTTCCCTCCCTCCCTTTCTTCCTCCCTCCCTCCCTCCCTTTCTTTGATGGAGTCTTCTTTTTTCTTTTTGCCTTCTGGTTCTAGTAGTTTGGGGTACTTTTCATTTTTGATTTCTTCAAATAAAGTATTCATTTGCTTTTTTTTTTTTCAATCATTCTTTTCAGGAGGTTCAGTGATTTTATTTTATTTTTTCAGATGAATCTGTCTTGCCTAGTCTGAAAGTGGCCATTCTTGGGCTTAATCTCATTGTTCCTCATGTTAGACATTTTGTTCTTTTTCATTTCCATCCTGGACTGGTTTGTTCTCAAGGAAGCCCTGTGGTGGTCCTCTGATGCTGAGGACTCATATTAGTGCTTGATTTAATGTTGACACCTGATTACCTTTAGACTTTCTGCTTCTCAACAGTTTCAACCTCAAGTGATGCACCAACCTTAGCCTCCCCAGTAGCAGGGACTATAGATATGTGCCACCCTGCTCAGTAAATACAGTAATTTTTAAATTCTTAAATTAAATCCTTACTCTGTTCTAGGTAAGTTATTTTTGATATCAGATAGCTTACAGTTTCTTACATTGTTTCAATCTTTTGAGTTTGTTCTGATTTCCTATTGTCTCATGGGGCTACTGATTTATTGTTTCTATTCCCATTTTCAGGGAGTTTTACTCCCTGGGGAAAGTTTTACTGCTTTCTTGTCTAAGCTAACCACTCTCCTTCTAGTTTTTTCTTCCAGAGTTCTTGTTTTATTTAAAGAAATATGTTATTTTATTTCTTCTAGGAATTCATGTAGTCTTTGTGGGAAATTTTTTTTCTTTAAGACCCTGCTTGCAGTTATTATGGAGTTACATTTGCAGAAAAATTTAGGATCTTTTCTTAGATTTACTCATCTCTTCAATTATAGTTCTTGAATTGGTCCAGGTTTAGACCCTACCTCTTTTTACACATTTAGATAGGTAGTTGGCATTGCTTTGTTTCAGTCTTGCTGTTCAATCTTGGGTTTCTACACTGATCTCCATCTCTGGGCTTATGCCCCTCTACATGTTTGAAGTACAGAGCTATGGATATTAGGGCCCTCTTTGGCATCCGAAGACAAGAGTATCAGAGATCTAATATAGAGTGGATATTGCCAAGAACTTCCTCTTTTTTTTTCCCCAAGTCACATCTCCCAAGTTCTTACCCCCCTCTCTGTCTTCACCCGGTCTTACATGATGAAGCAACATTCATCTTTGCCAAGGCAAATCTCTATATTATCATTCTGTCCCCTATTGTATAGCAGATTATAACTTCTTTCATCCCTAGTTTCCTCCCTTATTTTTAATCTCTCCCTGTCAGCTGGTTGTTTCCCTCTGCCTACAAAAATGCTCATGTCTTTCCTATCTTCAAAAACGTCCTCATTTTATCCAGCTATCTCTCTTTTGTGGCTAATTATCTTGAGAATGCCATCTTAAATAGGTGGCTTTTGTATGTAAAATCAATAATTCTCATATTATCTTAGAACCCTACTTTTACCTCTTATGCTTTTTTGTTTGTTGAGGTCTTAAATTCAACTTCCAATTGTCCTTTTAAAAATTCATTTTGCGTTTGTGACAGCCCTTTTTGTAGTGGCAAGAAACTGGAAACTGAATGGATGCCCATCAATTTGAGAATGGCTGAATAAATTCTGGTATATGAATGTTATGGAATATTATTGCTCTTTAAGAAATGACCAACAAGATGATTTCAGAGAGGCCTGGAGAGATTTACATGAACTGATGCTAAGTGAAATGAGCAGAACCAGGAAATCATTATACACAGCAACAAGACTATACAATGATTAATTCTGATGGACATGGTTCTCTTCAACAGTGAGGTGATTCAAACCAGTTCCTATTGTTCAGCGATCAAGATAGTTATATACATCCAGAGAGAGGCCTGTGGGAACTGAATGTGGACCACAATATTTTAACGCTTTCTGTGAATATTTGCTTACATTTTGTTTTCCTTCTTAGGTTGTTTTTTTTTCCCTCTTTATAGATCTGATTTTTCTTGTGCAGTAAGATAACTGTCTAGATATGTATATGTACATTGGATATAATTTAACATATTTAACATGTATTAGACTACCTGTCATCTAGAGGTGATGTTGGGGGGAAGGAGAGGAAAAATTTGGAATAACAAAAATTTTTTTTGCAAAGGTCAATGTAGAAAAATCACTCATGTTCTGTAAATAAAAAGCTTTAATTTAAAAAAAATTCATTTTGTTATTCTGTCATCTCTGCATTTTTTTTTTGTTCCATGTGAACCTTTCTGTTTCTCCTAGATTTCATGGTTTTATTAGAATATTCTAAGTTGAATACTCTTACATTGTAGACTGTGATGTTTATTTTTATTTTTTCATATATTCATAGATATTTGTATTTATTCATATACATTTAAAGAAATAGGTTCCAGATATTTCTTTATTTCCCTTACTGAACTTTTTTAAAAACTAGGAAGATAATTAGGAGGCTTCTATTTTTGTATTTTTATTTCTTTTGGGAGGTTTCCTTTACTTTTACCTTATATTTGTTTTGGGGGGACTTTTTTAAAAAAAGCAATTTCTTTAGATTTCTTATTGGGGCTTTTTTTCTTTTGGATGAGGTTTCCCTTTTGAGGAATTCTTTCTTATCCCTATTGCTCTTTTTTTTTTTTTTATTGTTGTACTACTTTATTTGGCACATTTGTCACTGGTTTTTAGGAATAAAGAGGTTCTAGATTTATTCATGACAAATCATTTATTTTGCTGGAATTGTTTCCATCTGTTTTTCAAATTCTATAATTCTTTGAAGGATATAATTTTGAAGATGACATAGTGGATAGATTGATTAATGGTTCTGTAGTTAGAAGACCTGAGTTCAAATCCCACCTTTGCCATTTACTGTATTTGTTACCATGATCAAATAATTCGATTTCCCTAGGCCTCCATTTACTCATTTATAATCATGTAATTTTAATCTTTCCATACCTATTTCAGTGAAAATGCATTTACTAATTAAGGGTCTTGGTGACCTGACAAAGGATAATATTGATTATGTTATTCCTGAGAGTACAAAAAACTCTGATGTTACACATTTTATTTTTGATTATCATCTTTGTTTATTGTAGACATGGCTTAATATTTCTTTTAGGTTGCCTACAAGTCAGTTCTAATTTGGTTAATTAAAGGATATTAAGTGCATCAGTTAACACAGTTCAGTTCAACAAACTTTAAATGTACTTGTTTATGTGTAAGGTTTAGAACATAATCTTCAATTTAATTGTACAAGTTAAGAAATGAGCTTTTTCCTCCTTTTTAAATAATATTTTATTTTTCCAAATACATGTAAAAATAATTTTCAACATTCATTTTTGTAAAACTTTATGTTCTAAATTTCTCTCCCTCCTTTCCTTACCTCCTTCTTCTCCAAGACATCAAACAATCTGATATAGGTTAAATAGTATAATCCTTTTAAACATATTTCCATATTTGTCATGTTGTGCAAGAAAAGTCAGACCAAAAGATAAGGAAAAAATAAACAAACAAAAAGTTGAAAATACTGTGCTTCAATCTACATACAGTCTCCATAGTTTTCTCTGTGGATGTGGATTGTATTTTCCATCTTAAGTGTTTGGAATTGTTTTAGATCATTATATTGCTGAGAAGAACTAAGTATCAGAGTTGATCATCATACAATCTTGCTGTTACTCTGTACAATGTTCTCTTGCTTCTGCTTACTTTAGTCAGCATCAGTTCATGTAAGTCTTTCCTGGCTTTTCTGAAATCATCTTTGCTTATAGAACAATAATATTCTATTATTTGATATGCTATAATTTTTTGAGCCATTTTCCATCTGATGGGCATCCACCAATTTCCAATTCCTTGCTACTACAAAAAGAGCTGCTATAAACATTTTTGCACATATGGGTCCTTTTCCTTTTTTTGTTATCTCTTAGAAAGACTGCTGGATCAAAGGATATGCACAGTTTTATAGCCTTTGGGCATAGCTCCAAATGTAAAATGGTTGGATCATTTTTCAACTCCACCAATGTGTTAGTGTTCCAGTTTTCCCACGTCCCCTCTAACATTTATTATCTTTTCCTTCCATCTTATCCTATCTGAGAAATGTCAGGAGGTACCTCACTCGGAGTTGTCTTAATTTGCATTTGTCTAATTGATAGTGATTTAAAGCTTTTTTTTTTTTTTTGATTTAGAGCATTTTTAATGAGAATGTTTTAAAGAAATATGTAACAGGTTAGGAAAAGTTTTGAGTTGTCCATTTTATCAGCAGAAAATATTGAATATTGAACTTTTTGCAAATTAATTTGGATTTACAAATTAGTTTAATTGAAAACGTAAGTTGAAACTTAACGTTTTCAATTAAACTACTAATTTGTTTTGTTTGTTTTTCTCCTCATTTGAATTGCCTTTATTTTTCAGTGATAATGGATAAGTACCAGGAACAGCCTCATTTGTTGGATCCACATCTAGGTAGGAATTTTTAATATTTGTTTTTAAATGTGCCAGGTCATAATTCTAGAGAAAGAATTCTATTTTTATATGTGTTAGTATTTATTGGGCTTTATTTTCAGTAGAGTTTGAGAACAAAAATTGAAAGCAAATTGATGAGTAAATGATTTTTTTAGCTAAGTCATGATAGTTTTATAGCAGTGTTTATAATTGGATTTGTAATTAATGGCACAGTGGCTAAAGTGTTGGTATTGTAGTTGATGAAACCTGGGTTCAAGTCTATCCCCTATGATGATAGAAAAAGTCACTTACTGAGTTTTAATTTCTTTGTAGATAAAGAAATTAAAACTCAGTAAGTGACTTTTTCTACCTATAATATCTACCTTACAGGATTGTTGTGGGGCTCCAATGAGATGATGTAGTTAAAACACTATGTAAACTTTAAATATTTTTGGTCTTGTATAACTATTCTGTAGTATATGTTTTCTGCAGACATTTTGTACATCTGTAATTCTTATTTTTTCCTCTTATGATTAGATTGAGATGAATCTTGTGCTATGTCTAGAAAGAATACACACACACTTATACGTGCATGAAATGCTCATATGACTAAAAATTGATTTTTTTAGTTCATAATTCATACTTTGATATTTTGACTTAATTTTTTCTCCTAGAATGGATGTTGAATTTATTGTTGGATATTGTGAGAGATAGTAATTCTCCTCCTGCTCTTGTACATCTGGCTTTTAAATTTCTTTACATCATTACAAAGGTAAAAATTGACTTAATAGAAGACATAATTGGTTTACAATTTCCTGTCTTTAAACATCTTACTTTATTAAGAAAAATAATTACTAAAGAATTTATAATTTTCATTGGTTTTTCATATTCTTCATTTTGATTCAATCTCATGGTGGATCTAGAATGATCTATGGTATGTTAAGTTCTCTTTTGTGTAATATAATGATATATACATAAATACAGTGAAACAGTATTCTAATGGGAATTTTGAAGATGGGCAGGTTAAGATAATTCAAAAGAATTAAGTTATCTTGGAAATTAGAGCACTGATGGAAAATTGTAAACAAAATAAAATTGCTACAGAATAATAGACTATAATTTTATCTTGCTGTAGGCAGATACAATGAATTTACATAAATGATAATTGGGGAAATGATTAATTGTTTAATAAAAAGATTCATAATGGTGTTCTTTTAAATGGCAAATTCCCTCATTTAATTTATACTTCAGTTGAGGGGATATTTCATTGGCACAAGTGAACATAACAGTAAATATGTGATAAATACATAAAAGAGGTAAAAGCAAAGTGACTCAGAGAAACCCCTTAGGAGACTATTATAATATCTGAGCTATGTTAAAGTTATGGTAGTAATAAACTTTGTTGATCATATTATTGTTTGTTAGTGAGCTGAATAATATATATTTCATTGAACAAAATTTGTTTAGGAATTTATCTGTGTGCTCCTTGATACTTATTTCTGAATTACATACTTTTAGAAAAAAGATACTTTGTTATAGTCTATATAGTAATTTGATTGAATTGTCTTATATTGTAACATGATGAGATATATTGAATTCTGCCTGTTGGGGACTTAAAAATTGATTTGTGATATATCTTGAGAATAGTTGTCATTGTCTCATCTTTTAAATAAGTGTAAATATCTAGTGTAAAGTGTAAAGTGCAACCTATTTCCTAGGTTCGAGGATATAAAATCTTCCTTGCTTTGTTCCCTCATGAAGTAGCTGATGTGCAGCCTGTTTTAGATATGTTTACAAATCAGAATCCTAAAGACCATGAAGTGAGTATGCTTATTACTGTTGAAACAATGTAAAATGATCAAGGGTTACGAAGGGGTGACAAGGGAAATCTTTGTTGAAAGATCCAAAACACATATCCAAACGATATTACAAACTACTATTTTCATTCTCCCACTTGATGATGACTTATTCTGTTCCCTGAAGTTTAGGCTGTCTCTTAATTTTTAAATTAAAATTTATCTTTTTCATGCTTTGTGGTCAGGTTTTTTTTTTTTTTTTGGTCTCTAAAATGTTCCCTATATTGTCCCCTTGCTATTTCTATTCAGACTTTTTATAAATTATTTTCTATATCTTTTTAAAATGGATACTTCTTATGTTTTGGGAATTCTTAAAGGAAATAACATTCCTTCTGATTATAAAATCTATTTTTTTTTTTGCATTATGGTCTAACATTTTAATCTAATGTTCTAATACTTTTGGGAAGAATTATATTATTGAATGGCAAGCATTACACAGCATTTGAAATCTATGTCTGCAACTATTACTTTTCTTTTTTCCCAAGATCTGTGTGTTTTTTTGTTTTTTTTTATCACCCTTCTCTCCATTTATATTCTCTATTTCCTTTTCTTCTTTATTTCAAAAGTCCTGATCTTGTTTCCCTTTGCTACTTTACTTTGATTTTTTTTTTTTTTTTAATATTCTTATAGTGCTGTTCCTCTATGATCCTCATTTGGTAGATTTTTCCTGTGTTTTTCCTTTTTACTAATAATCCAGGTTAAGGCGTCAGGCTCCTTAAATGGTATAAGCTCCAGACAAATAAAATTATTACTTTTATCCTGAGTTTTTCCCTCCTGTCATTATAATTCTTCTAGTATAGGAATCTTGATGACAGAGAGGTAAAAGCCCAGGACCAGGATGGCTGTGATTACTGATGCCTTTCTAATTAGTATTTTCCCTCACACACTGATTTTGTCTTTGGGATTTTGATATTAACTTATATTATCATGTATCATGTTTGTTTTGAAGTTAACACCTTTTTTTTTTTTTAAGATTGTAGATTATATTTTGGTTCATTTTTTGGGGGGGGATTTTCTTTCTCCAAAATTATTTTTTATTGTTTTCCCTTAGTGTGCCTGTTATTTCAGAATTAGAAAGAAGGGCTTTGTTCAGTCCTCTCTTGTGGGGCAGCTAGGTGCAGTATTGGTTAGAGGGCCAGACCTGTAATCAAGAAGACCTGTGTACAAATCTGAATTTAAACACTTATCTGTGAGCATGCCACTTACATCCTGTTTACCTGAGTTTTCTGTAAAATGAATTGGGGAAGAAAATGGCAAACCATTCCAGTATCTTTGCCAAGAAAATGGGGTCATGAATGGTAGGACACCACTGAAATGACTAACAACAAAGAACATTATAACTCTCTTTAATTGATAGTGGCTATTGGATTAAGAAGTTTACAAAAATCAAAAACAGATTTTTCAGAATCACAAAGAGACCTCAGCTGTCATCTGGGATTAGTACCCTTATTTTACAAATGAGGAAATTGAGATTTAGAAAAGGCATGCTACATGGTTAGACAGCTAGTTAGTGACAGGATATAAAGGTCTCTTTCCTGTCTTTTTCCCATTATGAATATTTTTAATATTTTCAATAAAAATATGTATCTTTTGTAGTTGAGAGTGTGAAATAAATCTCTTCATTCCTTTTATCTACTGGATTGGGCATGGTTATCAATTTTAGGATGACCTTCCCCCTTTGGATTGATTATGGCTGAGAATTTTTAGGGATCAGCGTAAGGGAAATTGTTAAAGAATCAGGATATTGGAAAGAGGAGTAAGGGTAAAAGTTGTGAAGTTATTATAGAAAGCTGGGATGAAGATGAAGAGGGAAGATATATGTTACAGTGGCTAAAGTGTTGGATTATTGGAGTCAGTAAAACCTAAATTCAAATCTTAGGTTTAGACTTTTCTTAGGTAAGTCAGTTAACCTGTTTGCCTCAGTATCCTTATCTATAAAATGGAGATAATATGAAATATTGTCATAATTTATATTTCTTGATTAATGTTTTGGAGCATTTTTTCTTAGTAATGTCCAATCTACTTTTTCAGAATTATTTCATAATTTTTTTTTAGGTAGCTGCTTGATAACCATGCTAAAAATACTATGGTCTTGCTTTTTAATTTTAATTACTTGTTAACTCTTTCCTGTTTAAATACGTAGTTATATCTTGTATTTGTCATTTTTATTCTGTCTTAGACTTGGGAAACCCGATATGTGCTTTTGCTGTGGCTTTCTGTAACTTGCCTGATTCCTTTTGATCTTTCACGTCTTGATGGAAATCTCACCTCTGAATGTGGTGAGGCA
The DNA here is from genome assembly GCA_023553655.1 of Myrmecobius fasciatus. Classification (NCBI taxonomy): domain Eukaryota; kingdom Metazoa; phylum Chordata; class Mammalia; order Dasyuromorphia; family Myrmecobiidae; genus Myrmecobius; species Myrmecobius fasciatus. The sequence continues at coordinate 70,909 of JAJPUD010005596.1, forward strand.
CGAGAATCTACAATGGATCGCATACTTCATATAGCAGAAGTAAATATTTTATCTTTAATAATTGTTGATTCCTTTTTTGAATTTAAAGTATTTTAGCATGAAGTAAAACTATGTGATCACTTAACATATAATCTCTTTTTCTCCAGATTTAAGCTACTTTGTTTCTCAGTATAAGGAAAACTTCATTGAGAGCAATTTTATTATTTGTGCAATGTTGTAGCTAAATTGAGTTTGCCTTTGTATTAATTTGTAAATTAATCTGTGAAGTTTAATCCTGTAGTTAGGATCTGATCATTTAGCCAAAAAATTAATAGTGGTAACTATTTCAGGGTAATTTTTAAACTATTTTGATGGATAGTATGACATCGTTGGTAGAGGGTTGGCCTTGGGGTTTAAATTTTGCCATATGACTCTAAACAAGTCATTCAACTTTTTTGTTGCCCCAGGCAATTCTCTATAGAGAGAGTGTTGCTCCATCTCTGGGATTTATAGATGATTTGTATTAGTTAAAGAAGTTAGGAACTGTATGAATGCTCAGACTCTTCCTATTCCTTAAAGATATTTAAGGGAATCATTAAAAAAATATAAAAAAAAAATTAAATTGAATTTTTTTTTTTAAATTTAGTTTTAACACTGCATGCTTGCTAACAAACACTAAAACAACATTTTTTAGGGAAAATGAAAAACATTTCTTTGGTGGCTAACAGCAGAGAAGAGATAAATATCCTTTAACTATGATGATATGGTTCTAATATTGACTAATGTTTGATTAGAGTTTTGTTGTTTCTTAAACTTTTCCCCTCAACTTTGTTTATATTGTTATTCACACCTTATGATTTTTCCTGTCATTTCCCAGTCATTAAGATATTTTCTTTTTTTTTGTTACAAAAAATAATAATGCTGTGTTCAATATTTCTGTACATGAGGATTTCTTTTTGTTGCTAATACTCTCCTTGGATCCAGTAATGAAGTCTCTAGACAAAGGCTATAAGCATAACCTTTCATATACTCTTCATAATAATAATAACCTAAATTCATATCTCTTCATAATAAAGGAATTAAAGGAATTCAAAACTTTACCATCCAGTGAATGTACTTGTCTTCCTATAGCCCTGCCAAAAATGAGACTATAACCTTTTATAAAAGACTTCTCAAGTACTTTAAAGTTTTCACTTTCATATAAATAATTGATGCAGATTGATAGAAATAAACTATTACAATTAAAAAATTACAAACAGTTCTTAAAAGTCAGAGGGAAAGTAGATGAGACTCAGATTCAAGAATATTTGAGTTTGATTCCTGTAACAGGTAATTCTTAGTTGTATGGCCCTGTGTAAGTCATTTAATCTTTTTCAGTTTCAGTTTTATTTTTTCTGTAATATATAGAACCTCCCTTATGGAATTATTGTGAGGCTCAATGAGATAAAATATGTGAAGTAAATTGTAGCTATATTTAGCTGTTGATCTATATAGTAGGTATTTGCCTATGCCTATTTACAAGGATTAAAAGTAAAGGGTACCTGAGGGGTGGTGACTAGCCACAGTCTTGCTGTGACATGTTACCCTAAACAAGTCTGTACATCTTTTGGAAGTTGGAAGCCTGCTTCTTAGCCTTTTGTTATTTAGAAGGACTGGCAAATATATTTTGATTAAAAGGTTTAAATTTAAATTGTTTGATTGTTTTTCATCTATCATAAGTATTGTGTGGCTGTTTCCTACTTTTGACCAAATGATTATTGATAAAACATTTCTTTCATTTTCTAGTCCTATCTGGTTGTCAGTGATAAGGCTCGGGATGCGGCTGCTGTCCTTATTTCCAAGTAAGTTAGCCTCGCTGTTACCTGTATTCTTAGTTGATATATATGCAGTATATGTCAAGGACCAGTGATTACTTTACATAGAGCTTCCTCTATCAGAACTGACTGTATCTTTTCTACCTAGAGAGTTCTTTGAGACCTAGAGAAATTAAATGATTTATTGGGGGATAAATGTCAGAGGAAGGATTTAAATCTAGATTCAGTATTCTGTTTACTATTCTATACTACTTCATATATGTGCATTCCCAGTGAGCCTGAAGGACTGCTCTTTCATTAGAGTAGTCTATTCATCAGAGGACTTGTTTTATTTTTGACATAGTGTTCTTAGTTGAAACTATCATTTCAAATAAATGTGTGACTTTGACATCAGCATTTTTCAAAAAAAAAAAAGAAAAAAGGGAGTATTATGCATCTACACCTCTTAAAGATTCACCGTACTATTGGGCTGTGCCAGCTTTATAAATATATTTACCTTTTAGAGGAATGTATTTTTTACAAAAAAAACCCTCAAATGAGTGCTTCATTGTAGAGGAATGAACCAGTGAATGGGTTACATAATGAAGTGGTGTCACCTGGTGGGGAGAAAAACATTTCTTTTAAAAAAATTTACAGGGACAGCAGCTAGGTGGCGCAGTTGATAGAGCCTTGAAGTCAGGAGGACCTAAGTTCAAATTTGGTCTCAGACACTTAACATTCCCTAGCTGTGTGACTCTGGGCAAGTCACTTAATCCCAACTGCCTCAGCAAAAAAAAACCAAACAAATTAAACAACAGAAAATGCCAAGATAAAAAACACATATCTGAAAGGTCTGGTTAACTGCACATTTGAAATGTAACTATTACTATAGAAAGAAATCAACACACCCAATATTAAAATATTTTTACAATTTTACATGAAGCCTTTTCTGATCCCCCAAATTTTAGTGCCTGTCCCCCACCAAAACAAAAAATTTATCTTGTTTTTCATGTATTTATTTTGTGCGTGGCTTACATGTACACACACATGTTTGTGTATATATGTACATATATATATATAAATTCACACTTGTAATTTATAGATACTTACATAATTACTCCCCTGATAAAATGTAAGCTCCCTGAGAGAAGAAACTATTTCTTTTTATCTTTGTATCATCAGCACTTAGAACAGCACCTAGTAAGAGCTTAATATATATTTGTTGATAGATTGATAGATTCATATCCTCCATTCCTAGCAGACTAGTACATAGGAGGCAATTCATAAATGCCTAATGAATCTGTTAGGTTATATTAAGTGTCTGAGACCAGATTTGAACTCAGATCTTCCTGACTTCAGGGCTGGTACTCTATCCACTGTGCCACTTAGCTGCCCCTTGGCATTTTCTAAGACTAGTATGATGTATACCAAAATTGGCTCATTTTGTAATTCTGAGAAGTCCATTATAGTAGTTCATAGTTTATATTTGAATCTTGTATTAGGAAAAAAAAAAAGATGGTATATGTAGAGTCTTTTGACCTTTATATATTTTTTAATAGTTGCTGATACTTTATTATTATTTTTTTATTAAAGCTTTTTATTTGCAAAACATATGCATGGGTAATTTTTCAGCATTGACCCTTGCAAAGCTTTCTGTTACAAATTTTTTCCTCCTTTTCCCCACCCTCTTCCCTAGATGGCAGGAAGTCTAATACATGTTAATTATGTTAAAATACATGACAAATTGAATATGTGTATACATACAATTATCTTGCTGTACAAGAAAAATCGGATCTACAAGAAAGAAAAAAAAAAACCTAAGAAGGAAAACAAAATGCAAGTAAACATCAATAGAGAGGGTGAAAATGCTATGTTGTGGTCCACACTCAAATCCCACAGGCTTCTCCCTTGGTGTATTTGGCTTTCTTCATTACTGAACATTTGAAACTGGTTTGAAACATCTCATTGTTGAAGAGAGCCATGTCCATCAGAATTGATCATCATATAGTCTTGTTGTTGCCATGTATAATGGTCTCCTGGTTCTGCTCATTTCGCTCAGCATCAGTTTATGCAAGTCTCTCCAGGTCTCTCTGAAATCATCCTGCTGGTCGTTTCTTTTTTTTTTTCTTTTTTCTTATTAAAGCTTTTTATTTGCATAACATATGTATGGGTAGTTCCTCAACATTGATCCTTACAAAGCTTTCCATTACAAATTTTCCCCCTAGTCCCCTCTCCTCCCCCAGATGGCAGGAAGTCCACTACATGTTAATTATATTAAAATACTTAAGTCGAATATATGCATACATATTTCCATAATTATCTTGCTGTGCAAGAACAATCATATCTACATGAATAAAAAATATCTGAGAAAGGAAACCCAATGCAAACAGACATCAATAGAGAGCATGAAAATGTTATGTTGTGGTCCATATTTCATATCCCTTTCTCTGGGTGTATATGGCTTTCTTCACTGAACAATTGGAACTGGTTTGAGACATTTCGTTGTTGAAGAGAGCCATGTCCATGAGCATTGATCATCATATATTGTTATTACTGTGTATATTGATCTCCTGGTTCTGCTCATTTCACTCAGCATCAGTTCATGCAAGTCTCTCCAGGTCTCTCTGAAATCATCCTGCTGGTTGTTTCTTACAGAATAATAATATTCCACAAAATTCATATAACATAATTTATTTAGCCATTCTCCAATTGATGGGCATCCATTCACTTTCCAGTTTCTTGCTACTACAAAAAGGGCTGCCACAAACATTCTTGCACATCTGGGTCCCTTTCCTTCCTTTAAGATCTCTTTGGGATACAGGCCTAGTAGAAACACTGCTGGGTCAAAGGGTATGCACAGTTTGATAATTTTTTGAGCATAGTTCCAAACTGCTCATGACCTTTAAATAAATGGATGTGAAGACTAAACAAAATATATGTAGTTCAGAGTTTAAAGCCTAAAGCGACCTTAAAGCTCTCTTTTTTACAAATAAAGAAAATGTCTCTCATTTAATATTTGCCCCAAGTTAGAATCAAAATTTGAATTTAGATCTTGTGACTCTGAATCCCATATTTTTTTCTTTCATACCACATTGTCTCATAAGAAAAATAAGACTCGGGGCAGCTAGGTGGCGCAGTGGATAGAGCACCAGCCCTGAAGTCAGGAGGACCTGAGTTCAAATCTGGTCTCAGACACGTAACAGCTGTGTGACCCTGGGCAAGTCACTTAACCCCAATTGCCTTAGCAAAGAAAAACAAAAAAAAAAAAACAAAAAAAAAAAAGAAAAATAAGACTTGTTAGATTGTTTTAATTTCAGAAATTGATGTTTGCTCCAACTTGGTGCTTCTTACAGTGTGAAATTGAGATCAAAATCTTTCTTAGGAATTTAAGTGCCTATGTCTTAAGTTAATTTGATTACAATGTCATAGACTGAGAGTTTAAAGGAGGCTTCAATCTCGTTTAACCTTCTCATTTTTTTTAATGAGCAAACTAAGGACTAGGAGATCAAGTATCTTCCCACAAGTAATAGAGCTGAGATTTGAACCCAAGTCTTCTGACTCCAAACTCAGACCTAAATTAAAAAAAAAAAAATGTAAAATTTTTTTTTTTAAGATTTGCCTTTAGAGGTTGTAGGATGTTCAGATTAAATTATGAGTTGTGACCCCATCACATAACTGAATGTGGGGATTGTGAAAAATTTGGCAACATTGAAAGTGAATGCTCTACATTCTAGTGTCCAGTATTCTGCCAAGATTTAATTCTTTAATGTAAAAATAAACAAGCAAATCTATTTCATTAGTTTGCAAATTTGCTTTCATCTTTGATAAATGGTAAAGTTATGTGTATACCAAAAAATTGTTTTAAAATAAATTTCTTTATAATTTATTATTGGTAAATGATTTGTATATTATGTACCGGGGGTTGCATAAAAATTTCTCTGGTGAAAAGAGATTATAAATGGAACGATTTTAAGAATCTTGGATTAGATATTAGTTAGAAAAGAGGTAGAAAGCTGATTCCTCTGGTGACTGATAACTTAAAATATTGTATTCCTTGACAGGTTTATTACCCGTCCTGATGTCAAACAGAAGAAAATGGCAGACTTCTTGGATTGGACTCTTTCCACATTGTCGAAGTCTTCCTTCCAGACTATGGAGGGGACCGTTATAATGGATGGCATGTTACAAGCCCTGGTAATTATTTTTTTCATCCTGCAAAACAGTTTTACAAATTGTTTTTAATTATGAAACTATAGGGTGCTGTATATTGGCCTTAATTATTTATATTATTTGAGCTATAGCTAGATATATAACAATCACTATTTAAAAAATTATAAATTAAAAGAAGATTTAATATTAAAAATCTATCAATTATGACTTCTCTAGTCTGTCATTCAGATTATATTTTAGATATTTTCACTGTTGAGTTATTATTCTGGTAAGTTAATGTCCAGCTGTACAAAATGTAAGAGATTGAAAGTATGCAGAATCTTAATTAAAACAAATTCTTTGCAACTCTGTGAGATAATTGTAACAGTTGCTCTGCTGAAGGAAGACATCTTTTATTCTCTTTACATTGGAGGAGGGGAAGAAAAGAATCCTATTGAAACTTGCTCTTTTCAGTTCTTTGACCTGTCATCAAAGAGACAGTTAATCTTCAGTTTCATAGGGTTATTTATTTCAAAAGCATTTATTAAGCATTCATTGTGTACCATGTACTGTGCCAAGTCCTGGAGATACAAAAGAAGAAAAAAAAAACAGTCATTTCCTTCAAGAAGGAGCTTACAATGTATTGGGGAAATACCACATATCCATAGATAAGTAAATACAAAAGATATATAAAGGAAATGTGATATGAAGAGGGGAGAATGGTCACAACTAGGATGAGAGAAGGCATAGCAGTTGATACTCAAGATATGTGAAAGAAATCAGGAAATCTTAAGAGAAGGGAATGAGGGAGAAAATGTTCTAGGCTTGGTGTATTCACACTATATACATTCATATACTAGGCTTCTAATGTATTCAAAGGTGTTGCATTGGGAATTTGAATAGACAGCCAGAAGAGATCTTAGCCCAATCTTCTCATTTTACTGATGAGGAAATTGAGGTTAATAATCAGACCAAGACCACACAAGAAATAAATAGTAAAAGTGGCATTTTAATCCACGTCTTCTAATTCCAAATCCAGTGCCCTTTTCATTTAGCCAAATATGTATATGTATATGTGTGTGTGTGTGTGTGTGTGTGTGTGTGTGTGTGTGTGTGTATGTGTATGTATATATATATATATATATATATATATATATATAAAATATATATCCCCAGTACTTTACATATAGTAGATTCTATGAATGCTTTTCATCCATCCATCCATCCATCCATCCATCCATCCATCCATCTATTCAGTACCAAAAATTCTGATAGAGAAATTTTCTCTGTACAATACAATATGGTTCACTAGCAAGTGGTATTTTAAAAGTTTAGTAAAGTTCTTATTTTGCAATTTTGAAGTACGTTCTAATAGACAATGCCAACTCTAAAATTTAATACCTTCTTAAAATAACTTAATTTGGTGGGATACTATGTGACCTTTTAGTAAATTGTTTTACTTGTTTAGACTTTAGTTTTATAAAATATCTCCATGCAATACTAGTTAGAGGATATTTAGTGTACCAGTGTCTATAAAGACTTGAAATCCTTAAACACATTATATAAATTAATGTGAAAATAGCATTTTAATTTGAAATTTCATCTTCAACAATGACCACATGTTACATTTTCCTGATACTTGGGAAGAATTTTCCCCTTAGCTTTTAGAAAATAAATCAAGCTCCTTTTGGTTTCCAAAAAGCAGCCAACCATCAAAATTGTTTATTTGAGATAGATATAGGCGTCATTACTAATGTCTTCTTTTTAGATCTCTGGAACTATCCACTAACTCACCAACCTCAGACACGTTTGCTTTTTTGTTTAGAGTCCTGAAGTCTTTCAAAATTATCTTTTACACTATTTTGATCATTGTTGAAATTGTTCTCCTGGCTCTCCTCATTTTGCTTTGCAGCAGTTCATAAAAATCTTTATAAGTTTTACTGAGTCCTCATTTATTATATGTTACTTGTTGTTAATATTCCCAGTTATATCATAATTTGTTCCACTATTCCTGTAATTAAGTAGATACTTTATTTCTAACTTTGCTATAACAAAAAGTGCTGTGATAAATATTTTTGCACATATTGGTTCTTTCCCTTTATCTTTGGCCCTTCTTGGGGTATATATCATATCTCAAAGTCAAAGAACATGTATATTCAGTGATTTTTTTTTTTTTTTTTTTTGCTTTCCAGATTGATTCATCAGTTGACAGCATAGTAGGTACTTAGTCTCACACCAACACCTTCAATTGTCCTTTTCCCTATTTTGGTCATCTTTGCCAGTGTATAGAAAATCAGATTTGTTTCATTTTACATTTCTCCCATTATTAAGGATTTGGATTCTTTTCATATGATTTCTGATAGCATGCATTCCATTTTTGGGAAGCGGAGGGAGGAGGATGCATCACCTTTATTGAAAGAAAAGTACAGTGGGGGCAGCTAGATAGCATAGTGGATAGAACACCAGCCATGAAGTCAGGAGGACCTGAGTTCAAATCTGGTCTCAGACACTTAACACTTCCTAGCTGAGTGACTCTGGGCAAGTCATTTAACCCCAATTGCCTCAGCAAATAAAAAAAAATAAAAAAAGAAAGAAAAGTACAGTGAAATTACTTTAAAACCTTGAAAAAACTTGAGGGAACTTATACTTCTCTGAAGTGCAGGACCAGCTGCAGGGTGGTTTCTTTCTGGATATTGTAGCTGGATAGGTATACTTATCTTTTAGCTTTTTTCCAGTAAAAATCAATCTCTCCTGGTCTGGAGAAAGGCCTTCTTTGTTCTGAATCTTTGCCTTGACATTCTCAGTGGTGTCACTGGGCTCCACTTTAGGGATCTGCATCCCATCCATGCAGGGCTACTGCATTTGTTCTGTCCTGTATTTTTCTTTTTTGGGGTGTGCAAGGAGTAAATAATCTCTTTAGGTTTGGCTTTCTTCCTAAGAATATTTTGAATGCCTATTTTTCAATGTCCATCTTTTTTATGTATTTAAACATATATTTTCTTTTTTGTTGTTGTATATTTTTGCTTTTAATTTCCAAAATATATGCATAGTTTTCAACATTCACCCTTGCAAAACCACGTATTCTAAATTTTTTCTCCCTCCTTTTTTTCCCCATTCCTTCCCTTAGAAGCAAGTAATCTAATATATGTTAAATATATACAGTTCTTCTAAACATATTCCCACAATTATCATGCTGCACAGAAAAATCAGGTCAAAAAGGGGAAATAAATGAGGAGGAAAACCAAAATCAAGCAAACAGTAACAAAAAAGGTGAAAACACTATGTTGTGCTTTTCATTCAGTCCCCTTAGTCTTCTCTCTGGATGCAGATGTCTCTTTCCATTACAAGTCTATTGGAATTGGCCTGAATCACCTCACTATTAAAAAAAGCCACATCCATCAGAATTGATGATTATATAATCTTGTTGCAGTGTTCTCTTAGTTCTACTCACTTCACTTAGCATCCGTTCATGTAAGTCTCTCCAGGCCTTCCTGAAATCATCCAGCTGATCATTTCTTGTAGAACAATAATATTCCATAATATTCATATACCATAACTTATTCAGCCATTTCCTAACTAATGAGCATCCACTCAGTTTCCAGTTTCTTGCCACTACAAAAAGGACTGTTACAAACATTTTTGCTTATGTGGGTTCTTTGCCCTTTTTTATGATCTCTTTTTAACAATACATTTTTAAAGCAGTTAACCTTGGGTTGCACTTTGTGGTCTCTTGCTTTTCAGAACACATTCCATCCCTTCCTTGCTTTTCTAGTGGGTATAGAATAATATTGTGTTTTTAAAATATCCTTTTCTTTGTATTTGAAGGACATTCTCTTAATTTCTTGTAAAATTTATTTTTCTGTGGAATTATTAAATTTGATCAATATGTATCTTGAAATTTGCAGCCTTGGGGTTTTTTTTCTGGAGATGATCTATGGATTCTTTTGATTATCACTTTGTTTTTTATGTTCAGTACTTCTGGAGAGTTTTCTTGTATTATTTCATGCATTATAGTTTTTAGGTTTTTTGACTTCTGTTTTTCTGGGAGATCTATAATTCTAGATTGTCTCTAAACAACCTGTTCTTTAAAGCAGTATGTTTTGCTTTGGTAGACATCATGTTTCCTTTTAACATTAAGGCTTTTTGCTTTTTTTTTTTTCCCTACCAGATTATCCTTTATTTCTGTGTATATGCATTCCTAATCAGCTATCCTCTTGTTTGTTTAGTGATACTTGCCATTGAAAATTCAAATGTAGCTTTTTTATAAGTTATTTTTGCTGTGTAGGTCATAAATTCTGTTCTTATAGTTCTTATTTCTCTTTTAAGCCATTCTGGAACAGTATGACAAAATCCATAGGGTCTTGTCTCATCAGATCTCATTATTTTTCTTTGTTTTGCAGTTTTAATTAATAGATGGCTAAATTTGTTTATTAGATTTGGAAGTAATATTTTCTTTCCCCCTCCCCCTCACATTTCCTACTACTTTGTTTCCCCTTTTGCTTTATATGCTCATGTACAGGGTCTCTGAGTTTTCTTCCCGGGATCTTTGGTAATTTTAGTCTTTTTGCTTTTATTTTGGCCTCTTGTTCACTTCCATACTTTCTCCCCCTCTTGAGTTTTCCCTGGAAATTGGATCTCAAAGCATCCTACTGGGCAATTCATGGTTCATGGAAGACATGGCAGAAGACATATAGGACAATAGTTAGTGGGGATGGAAGGATCAAGTGAAGATTTTTAAGGATGATAGAGATATGGGCATATTTGTAAGCAATAGGGAAGGAGCTATTAGCTAGGGAGAGACTGGTAGAATGAGGATGACAAAAGGGGAAATTTGTTGAAAGAAAAAGGATGGAGTGAGATTGCTTGCTTGCTTGATTGCTCTACAATAACTTGGTAGAGTGATTAGTCTTAGTCTTGGCAAAGAATAAGGCCATCTTATGTGAAAATGGGGTGAAAAAAGAGATAGTGGCAGAAGACATTTCAGTGATATGAAGGGAACTAGAGAGGAGAAGGAGTGCATGGCGACTGGCCTCCATTTTTCCAGTGAAATATGAAGCAAAGTTCTCAGGTGAGAGTGTGAGGGGAAGAAGAGCAATGGGAGATTTGAGGAGGGAGGAAAAGGTTTGGAAGAACTCCTGTGGGTATTTAGGCAGTGAATTGATGAAGAAGGTATAGTAGAATTATTTAGCAGCAGAGAGGATCCAGTCAAGATTGTATAACTTAAATTTGTAGTGTATCCAGTCCAAATGGTTGTATGCTTTTCTCCATCTTTATTCAGCAGCTCTTGTAAAATAGTGAAGGCAGCAGATGATGGGAATAATCTGTTACTGAATCTGGGCAGGATGTATTTGGCAAAATGATAAAGAGGATTGTATGCAGTTGAATGACAGGGATGAATTAAGGAATCAAAGAACTGAAGGTCATAATGTAGACTAAGCAGGGTTTGTAAGGGAAAGCAGAAGAGGTGGAAAGCCAATTGATCATGATCAGATAAAAAGATTTTAGAATTCTTGAAAGTGGAGGATGGTGTGTTTGTAGATGATGGGAAGATAAAGAGTATGATCTTGTGTGTGGCCAAGGTGAATCAAGGAGTAGCTCATGGAAAGTAATGTATGGAGGAACTGAATGATAGGGGTTTGAGGAAGAGTCAGTATGTTTATTGAAATCTCCTAGTGTGAAGGTAGAAATTAAAAAGTAGGGGAAAATTGTGAGGCAGATACTGAACTTGTTGAAGAAAGAAATGAAATGACTTAAGAGATATATAGAAGATAGCTACCAGGATTTTGATTGGGTGATAGTTGAATAGCATGAACCTCAAAGGAAGAGAAGTTACTGAGTGATGGAGGTGAGAGGGAATCTTGGAAGTGGCAAATGGGGGTGCAACTCCTCTACCTCGGACCTGTGAGCTGAGGAGAATGAGTTAAAGTTCTAATCAATACTGGAAAGATTAGCCAGGGAAGCTTTGTCATTAGCAGGGAACCAGGTTACAGAATAACTAGTGGGATGAATGGAAAAGGAGAAGATTTAGGATGAAGGGAAGTTTTTTGCCTTTGGAATAGGCATTACGGAAGGTGCTGTAGAAGGGATGAGTAATGTTTGGTTAAAACTTAGGAATGAAAAGTTTGAGTAGGATAAGAATTAAGGATTTAGTTTTTGGGTTATGAGGAGTGACTTCCCTACAGGGAGTCAGAATCACTGGGGTGGTAGGGTATGACTAAATGTGACAGTGTTCATCATTAAGTGGAGGATGTTATAATCCTCTTCCCAAAGGCACCTCAGAGAAGTGCTGGGCAAGATGAAAGGCACAAGATCTGATAACCAGGTGAGAAATCCCATTTCATTACTCCTGTTCCTTCTGAAGGTGAGATTAAGCCAGAAAAGGCAAACCTACAAGAAGACCTGATGCCCATGGATTGTTTCCTGCCCCCCCCCACCCCCCCAGCCAATAGACCAGCACAGTAGGAAATCAAAAGCCTGAGGTCAAAGAGAAGGCTATTCCTCTTTGCACCAGAGTGTCTCCCTATTAAAGTTGGGAAATTAAGTTGAAATAGGAGATGACAGTTGTCTTTTGCTGACACAAATAAAAGTTGACCCTCTTTGGCATCTTGCCATCTTCCTTCTGGGGACATTCACATCAAAAATTGGAAGTTCTGAGTCAGAGAGAATGGTCTGGTTGCTCTTTTCACCTGAGGCTGGAAATCTGGTAGTATAGCAGATAGTAGTATACTCCTATTGAAGGGGAAAGACCCCTTGCACTGTACTTCTTCCCTCAGGGGAAATGCACAACTGCAAATGGAATGTAAGCTGAAAGGTAAAATAGAAGGAGAAAGGAAAGGCTGACTTCCTTTGCTAACAAAATTTTGATTCAGGGTTACAGTTTTTATGTTTCTATAATTCTACAAGCCTCCTTTGCATTTTTTTGTCATTTAAAATTTTGAGTGTGTTTGTTTAATGATAGGCTAGAAATAGACTGTTCATAGAATTTAAGTGTCACAGGTCCCACTAATTGTTGACTGCAAATTATAGAAAACATCTAAAAATACCATATGAACAAGTAACCACAAAGTTTGTAAGATCTTCTTATGTTTTTATAATATCTGTCGTACTAGGTGCTAATTCATAACTAGGTTTGTGGATTAACTCTTTAAAGGAAATTTTTATGCATTTCAACAAACCCTGAAATTACACCGCCACTAGATGGCAATGGTGCTCTGTACATATGTCCCAAACTGCAAGACTTGTGCTTTGTCTTAATTTCACTGGAGGCTGAGGGCTATCTTCTCTAGAGATTTATAAATGTGGAGTTTTTATTGCTTATTTTGTTATTAACAATAGTTCTTTTGAAATAACTGAAAGGAAATGCCTAAGGTAGGGTTTGGTCCCTTTCTTGTATTTAACTATATAAACTTATTTGAGACAGAATTTCATATACAGATTTCAATTAGGATTTTGCTTTTTAACTCACTCTCTTTATCCTAATACAGATTTGAAACTCTGGTTATGTCCTGTTTTCTCGGTTTTTCTTTGGGTGTTGCCATTTTGTTTTCTTTAGTGTTCCTTTTCTACTTTTTTTCTCATCACAGTTTTCTTTATCACTCCTCTCAGAAATCTTAGCTCTTTCTCTAGAAACTTTTCTGCTTGGTATTTAAAGCCCATGGCTATTGGGCTCGATCCTACCTTTTCTGATAAATTTTATATCATTTCTTTTCATCTTCTCTCTGTTTTAGGCAAACTTGCCAGTTTACTGTTCTCTAGACTCATTATTCTATTTCTTCCACCCAATTTTTTCCCCCACAAGCTCTCTTTCATGTTTTTCTTCCTCATTTCTGCCTCTTGGAATTTTTTCTTCACTCAAAGTCCAATTCTTTGCTCCCTCTGTCTTTGCCCTGGTTGTCAATGTCTTCTCTCCTCAAATTATTTGCATATACTTTCCTCTGAAAATGTTTTGTCATTTTCACTAGAATTTAAGTCTCTTGAGGACTATGTACCTTGCATGGAGTGGGCAATTAATCATTGTGATTAATGATTACATTAATCATTATTTTGGATTATTGATTGCAATGGAAAGCAGAAATTCCATTATAGGATGGTGCTGTTGAATGTAGTACCTCTCTTGGAACGATGCCTGAAAGCAGCTCCTTTTTTCCTTAGAAAAAAACTTTGCACTTTATTTTCTGAATTTACTATTATTTAATGTTTAGTATCCCCATTAACATTAGTTTTTGAGTTTTTTTATTTGAAGCTAGATGTAGCTAAATGTTCATGGAATATTACTTATTTTACTAAGGCTTATTTATGGGTCAGCTTCAAAACTCAAATTTATTAACTTGAGTTCTTACAATAGAATATCATATATGAATTGAGTTTAAATAAAGCTTTAGAATCAGTTTCATTAAATCTTCTGCTCCTTCTCTTTAAATTTACTTAGCAGTCTTAGGTTCTGACTTAGGTTTGGTAAAGGGTAAAGATGAAATAGTGGATGGGAGAGAAAACAGTGTGTTAACACAGAAAGAGGGAAGACTTATTGATTAAATTGTAGGGAAAGAAAATAAGATGATAGTGTTAAGAGAAAGTAGTTTGATTAACCTCTACAAGATAGGTAGCTTTGAGTTGTTCATTCACAGCCTTTCTGCTCCAAAAGATGGAACACTTAGGATTTATTCCTTCTGATACTTTCTTCAGTGGAAGGGTGAGTAGATAGACTTGTAGGGGGAATTTATAGAAAGTACTTATCAAGGACCAGCTAGGTGGTGCAGTGGGTAGAGCACCAGCCCTGAAATCAGGAAGACCTGAGTTCAAATCTGGCCTCAGACACTTACATCCTAGCTGTGTGACCTTGGGCAAGTCACTTAACCCCAATTGCCTCAGCAAAAAAAAAAAAACAAAAAACTTTTCGACTATATATTTAGGTAAAATTTAAGCTAAAGAGACAGAGTTTCTTTTGAAGAGTTTCCTCAGCAGATAGTTATTTATTCTTTGTGCTTTCTTTTAAACATATTTCCTTGCTATTTCCATTTACATTGTCAGTAGCCAAGGATAGTAATCTGGCTACTTTGTCAATAAGATAGTTCAAACTACTCAGCCTGGTGGTAATAGAAGCTATCCATAGTGTGATGTAAACCTGTTTTTTTTTTTTTTTTTTGGTTATTGTTGTTTGTTTTGTTTTTAATTAAAGCTTTTTATTATTTATTTATTTATTTATTTATTTATTTTGAATGTTGAAATTTATCTTTGCATGTATTTGGGAAAGTAAAATACGGGTGGTAACCTTTGACAGGCAAGTTCAGTCACTGCCACCACTTTGACCACCACCTCCAATATTGACCAACCACTCCTAATGCTACTTTCTCTGATTTTCTATTTGTATCCCTGGTACTTAGCATCCCCTTCATTTTTATTTATTTATTTTATTTTTTATTTTTTTTTAATAAAGCTTTTTATTTACAAAACATATGAGTGATTTTTCTACATTGACCTTTGCAAAAACTTTTTTTTCCCCAAGCTCCTTCCCCCCACCCCCCACCCGTAGATGACAGGTAATCTAATACATGCTAAATAGGATAAATTATATGACATACAATATATGTATACATATCTATACAGTTATTTTACTGCATAAAAAACATCAGATCTAGAAAGAGAAGAAGAAAAAACAACCTAAGAAGGTAAACAAAATGCATGGAAATATTCACAGAAAGTGTTAAAATGCTGTGTTGTGGTCTGCACTCAGTTCCCACAGGCCTCTCTCTAGATGTATATGACTATTTTCATCGCTGAACAATAGGAACTGGTTTGAATCACATCATTGTTGAAGAGAACCATGTCCATCAGAATTGATCATCGTATAGTCTTGTTGCTGTGTATAATGTTCTCCTGGTTCTGCTGATTTCACTCAGCATCAGTTCATGCAAGTCTCTCCAGGCCTTTCTGAAATCCTCCTGTTGGTCATTTCTCACAGAACAATAATATTCCATAACATTCATATACCATAATTTATTCAGCCATTCTCCAATTGATGGGCATCCTTTCAATTTCCAGTTTCTTGCTACTACAAAAAGGGCTGCCACACACATTTTTGCACATGTGGGTCCCTTTCCCTCCTTTAAAATCTCTTTGGGATATAGGCCCAGTAGAAACACTGCTGGGTCAAATGGTATGCATAGTTTGATAACTTTTTGAGCATAGTTCCAAATTGCTCTCCAGAATGGTTGGATCCGTTCACAATTCCACCAACAATGTATCAGTGTTCCAGTTTTCCCACATCCCCTCCAACATTCATCGTTATCTTTTCCTGTCATTTTAGCCAATCTGACAGGTGTGTAGTGGTATCTCAGAGTTGTCTTAATTTGCATTTCTCTGATCAATAGTGACTTGGAACACCTTTTCATGTGACCAGAAATAGTTTCAATTTGTTCATCTGAAAATTGTCTGTTCATATCTTTTGACCATTTATCAATTGGAGAATGGTTTGAATTCTTATATATTTGAGTCAATTCTTGATATATTTTGGAATGAGGCCTTTATCAGAACCTTTGGATGTGAAAATATTTTCCCAGTTTACTGCTACCCTTCTAATCTTGTCTGCATTGATTTTGTTTCTACAAAAACTTTTTAACTTGATATAGTCAAACTTATCTATTTTGTAATTAGTGATAACCTCTAGTTCTTCTTTGGTCATAAATTCCTTCCCCCTCCACAGGTCTGAGAGGTAAACCATCCTACATTGTTCTAATTTGTATATAATATCATTCTTTATACCTAGATCATGAATCCATTTTGACCTTATCTTGGTATATGGTGTTAGGTGTGGGTCAATGCCTAATTTCTTCCATACTAGTTTCCAATTATCCCAGCAGTTTTTGTCAAATAGTGAGTTTTTATCCCAAAAACTGGGGTCTTTGGATTTATCAAACACTAGATTACTATTGTCATTGAGTATTTTGTCCTGTGAACCTAACCTATTCCACTGATCCACTACTCTATTTCTTATCCAGTACCAAATGGTTTTGGTGACCACTGCTTTATAATATAGTTTTAGATCTGGTGCAGCTAGGCCACCCTCATTTGCATTTTTTTCATTAATTCCCTTGAAATTCTTGACCTTTTGTTTTTCCAGATGAATTTTGTTGTTATTTTTTCTAGGTCAGTTAAATAATCTCTTGAGAGTTTGATTGGTATAGCACTAAATAGATAGATTAGTTTAGGTAGTATTGCCATCTTTATTATATTCGCTCGACCTATCCAAGAGCACTTGATGTTTTTCCAATTGTTTAGATCTGACTTTATTTGTGTGGAGAGTGTTTTGTAGTTTTGCTCATACAGATCCTGACTTTCCCTTGGCAGATATATTCCCAAATATTTTATACTATCGATAGTTATTTTGAATGGAATTTCTCTTTGTATTTCTTGCTGTTGCATTTCGTTGGTGATGTATAAAAATGCTGATGATTTATGTGGATTTATTTTGTATCCTGCAACTTTGCTAAAGTTGTGGATTAATTCTAATAGTTTTTTAGTTGATTCTCTAGGGTTCTCTAAGTAGACCATCATATCATCTGCAAAGAGTGATAATTTGGTTTCCTCATGACCTACTCTAATTCCTTTAATCTCTTTTTCTTGTCTTATTGCCAAGGCTAGCATTTCTAATACAATATTGAATAGTAATGGTGATATTATTGGGAATGGTTCCAGTTTATCACCATTACATATGATGCTAGCTGATGGTTTTAAATAGATGCTACCGACTATTTTAAGGAAAAGTCCATTAATTCCTATACTCTCTAATGTTTTTAATAGGAATGGATGTTGGATTTTATCAAATGCTTTTTCTGCATCTATTGAGATTATCACATGTTTTTTGTTAATTTGCTTATTAATATAGTCAGTTATGTTAATAGTTTTCCTAATATTGAACCATCCCTGCATTCCTGGTATAAATCCTGCTTGGTCATGGTGTATTATTCTGGGAATGATTTTCTGTAATCTCTTTGCTAATATTTTATTTAAGATTTTTGCATCAATATTCATTAAGGAGATTGGTCTATAATTTTCTTTCTCTGTTTTTGTTTTACCTGGTTTAGGTATCAGTACCATGTCTGTATCATAAAAGGAGTTTGGTAGGAGTCCTTCATTCCCTATTTTTTTCGAATAGTTTATATAATATTTGAGTTAATTGTTCTTTAAATGTTTGGTAGAATTCACATGTAAATCCATCTGGGCCTGGGGATTTTTTCTTAGGGAGTTGATTAATGACTTGTTCTATTTCTTTTTCTAAAATGGGACTATTTAAATAATTTATTTCGTCTTCTGTTAATCTGGGCAATCTATATTTTTGTAGATATTCCTCCATTTCACTTAGGTTATCAAATTTATTGGCATACAGTTGGGCAAAGTAACTCCTGATTATTGCTCTAATTTCTTCTTCATTGGTGGAAAGTTCTCCCTTTTCATTTTTGAGACTAACAATTTGATTTTCCTCTTTCCTTTTTCTAATTAAATTAACTAGAGGTTTATCTATTTTGTTGGTTTTTTCATAAAACCAACTTTTAGTTTTATTTATTAATTCGTTTTTTTTACTTTCAATTTTACTAATCTCTCCTTTTATTTTTAGGATTTCAAGTTTGGTATTTGATTGGGGGTTTTTAATTTGTTCTTTCTCTAGCTTTTTTAGTTGCAAGCCCAATTCATTGATTTTCTCTTTTTCCATTTTATGCAAATAAGCATCTAGAGATATAAAATTTCCCCTTATTACCGCTTTGGCTGTATCCCACAAATTTTGGTATGTGGTCTCATTATTGTCATTCTCTTGAATGAAATTAGTAATTGTGTCTGTAATTTGCTGTTTCACCCATTCATTCTTTAGGATAAAATTATTTAGTTTCCAATTGCTTTTTGGTCTATTTTCTCCTGGCCTTATATTGCATGTGATTTTTATTCCGTCATGATCTGAAAAAAATGCATTTATTATTTCTGCCTTCCTGCATTTGATTTTGAGGTTTTTGTGTCCTAACACATGGTCAATTTTTGTATAAGTTCCATGGACTGCTGAGAAAAAAGTAAACTCCTTTCTGTCTCCATTTAATTTCCTCCAAAGATCTATCATACCTAACTTTTCTAACATTTTGTTTACCTCCTTAACTTCTTTCTTATTTATTTTGTGGTTTGATTTATCAAGTTCTGAGAGAGGGAGGTTGAGATCCCCCACTATTATAGTTTTGCTGTCTCTTTCTTCTTGCATCTCTCTGATCTTTTCCTCTAGGAATTTCCATGCTATACCACTTGGTGCATATATGTTTAGTATTGATATTGCTTCATCATCTATGGTACCCTTTAGGAAGATATAATTTCCTTCTTTGTCTCTTTTAATTAAGTCTATCTTTGCTTTTACTTGGTCTGAGATCAGGATTGCTACCCCTGCTTTTTTTTGTTCACCTGAAGCATAATAGATTCTGCTCCAGCCTTTTACCTTCACCCTGTATGTATCTCTGTTTTAGATGTGTTTCTTGTATTCAACATATTGTTGGATTCTGGTTTTTAATCCAGTCTGCTATCTGCTTCTGCTTTAAGGGAGAGTTCATTCCATTCACATTCACAGTTAAAATAACTAATTCTGTATTTCCTGCCATCTTATTTACCCTAGCTTATGCTTTTCTCTTTCTTATCCCCTTTCCCTCCTCCCTGCTATTTTGCTTTTGATAAACACTTCCCTCAAACAATCCTTCCCCTTTAGAGCCCCACCCACCCCTCTTTTTCCCCCTTTCCCTCTTGTTTCCTTATAAGTACTTCTATTATTCCCTCTGAGCCAAATCTGATGAAATAGAGATTAACCAAATTCTCATTCCCCTCCCTTTTCTCCCCTCAATCATTATAGGTTTTCTTTGCCTCTACATGTGATGTAATTTCCCTTATTTTACCTCATTTTCCTCTTCTTCTAGTGTTATCCTTTTTCTACCTCTAATTTCTTTTTCAGTTTATCATATTATAATAATCATAAAATCACAATAAACATATAATAATAATCATAAAATCACAGTAATCATATAATAATCATAAAATCACAGTATTCATATCATAATCATAATGTAATAATAGATTCATAAAATCAACCCTCATTCTATAAGTATCTATAACATAAATATAGTTCTCAAGAGTTTTTTTTTTCCTTTTTACCTTTTTATGTTTCTCTTGTGTTCTGTGTTTGTAGATCAAATTTTTTGTTCAGTTCTGGTCTTTTCAGTAGAAATAGATGAAATTATCCTATATCATTGAATGACCATCTTCTTCCCTGGAAGATAATGCTCATTCTAGCTGGGTAATTTATTCTTGGCTGTAATCCAAGTTCCTTTGCCCATCGGAATATCTGATTCCAGGCCCTTCGATCCTTCAAAGTAGAAGCTGCTAGGTCCTGTGTGATCCTAATTGTGGCTCCCCGATATTTAAATTGTTTCTTTCTGGCTTCTCGTAATATCTTTTCCTTGGTATGATAGTTCTGGAATTTAGCCACGATATTTCTGGGGAACTTAATTTTTGGGTTTCTTTCAGGAGGTGATCGGTGGATTGTTTCAAGGAGTATTTTGCCTTCTGGGTCTAAAATATCAGGGCAGTTTTCTTTTATGATTTCCTGGAAGATCATGTCTAGGTTCTTTTTTTCATCATGGCTTTCAGGAAGCCCTATAATCCTTAGATTGTCTCTCCTAGGTCTGTTTTCCAGGTCAGTTGTTTTTCCTAGGAGATATTTCATCTTTTTCTCTATCTTTTCTTTTTTTTATTTTTCTTTGACTGATTCTTGAAGTCTTGATGAGTCATTCATTTCCAATTGTTCGATTCTAATTTTTAATGTCTTATTTTCTTCAGTTACTGTTTTTAGTTCCTTTTGCAATTGACCAATTACATTTTTTTGTTCATTGCATTCTTTTTCCATTTTTTCTATTTTATTTTGCAGTGATCTCATTTCATTTCCCCATGTTTCTTCTAACTCTCTTTTAAGATCCTTTATGTAATCTTCAAAGAAAGCCTTGTGACATGGAGACTAGTTTATGTCTCTCTTTGGGGCTTTTTCTGGAGTTGCTTTACCTTTAGGGGCCTCAGGATTTGAGGTCTGTTCTTCCCTTTCTCCATAAAAGTTGTCTCTGGTGAGAGCTCTTTTTGGTTTTTTATTCATTTTTTTTAAAGGTATGAGGTCTGTTTAAGGCAAAGGTGGGACAGCTGCTTTAATTTGCCCTGGGGCAGTTCTGCTGATTGAGTTATTTCAGGTACTGGGCAGTTCTGCTGATTGAATTATGTCAGGTGCTGGGCAGTTCTGCTTTAGTTCACTTTGGGGCAGTTCTGCTGATTGAATTATTTCAGGTACTGGGCAGCTCCGCTGATTGAATTATTTCTGGTGCTGATCAGTTCATTGATTGATTGATTACCCTAGGGTGTTGTGTAATGGCAGCTAGGTCCGATGCTCCTCAGGGGTTCAGTGGTTCACAATCTACCCCCCACAAAAGGCAGACCCCTCCAAACCACCTGCCCACAATCAGGACAGATTGGCCCAAGAGGCCCCCAGAAGACTCCCAGGTGTGTGAAAAGCACAACGCTCCCACTCCTGTTCTGACTCCTGTTCCAGCTCCCTGCCCCGGTCTCCTTGTGCTGCAGTCTGGGTTCAGCAGACCACCCCCCTGCCCAATTAAAACAGACCTGTTTTGAGGTTCTTCCAGAGTATCTTCTAGAATCGTGTTGTCCTCCAGATATTGTGGATTTTTTTGCTTCAAAATCAGTGGATTTTTTTGCTTCAAAATCAGGCTTCATATGTTGTTGGTTTGAGGGAAGGTTACAGAGACTCCTGTCTGATCTCTGCCACCATGGCTCCACCCCCAGAAGGAAGGAAGCTTTTTATTTTCAAAACATATTCATGGATAATTTTTCAACATTGACTCTTACAAAACCTTGTCTTCCAAATTTTCCCCTTTCCCCCCACACCCTCTTCTAGATGGCAAGTAAACTAAAACATGTTAAAATATATGTTAAATCCAATGTATTTGCATATTTATATAATTATTTTGCTGCAAAAAAAATCATATCAAAAAGGAAAAAAGTGAGAAAGAAAACAAAATGCAAGTGAAAAACAACAAAAAGAGTGAAAATGCTATGTTGTGGTCCACACTCAGTTCCCACAGTCCTCTCTCTGGGTGTAGATGGCTCTTTTTATCACAAGATTATTGGAACTGGCCTCAGTCATCTCATTATTGAAAAGAGCCACGTCCATCAGAATTGATCATCATATAATCTTTTTTTTCTTTTTTTTTTTTTTTAAAGCTTTTTATTTGCAAAACATATGCATGGGTAATTTTTCAACATTGACTCCTGCAAAGCTTTCTATTACAAATTTTTCCCGCCTGCCCCCCACCCCCTCCCCTAGATCGCATGTTAACTATGTTAAAATACTTGACAAATCGAATATGTATACATATTTATACAGTCATCTTGCTGTGCAAGAATAATTGGATCTAGAAAAAAAAATCTGAAAAGGAAAACATAATGCAAGCAAACAGCAATAGAAACTATGAAAATGTTATGTTATAGTTCACATTCAGATCCCTCTCTCTGGGTGTATATGGCTTTCTTCATCACTGAACAATTGGAGCTAATTTGAAACATTTCATTATTGAAGAGAGCCATGTCCATCAGAATTGATCATCATATAGTCTTGTTGCCGTGTATATTGATCTCCGGGTTCTACTCATTTCACAGCATCAGTTCATGCAAGTCTCTCCAGGCCCCTTTGAAATCATCCTGCTGCTCGTTTCTTACAGAACAATAATATTCCTTGACATTCATATACCATAATTTATTCAGCCATTCTCCAATTGATGGGCATCTATTTAGTTTCCAGTTTCTAGCCACTACAAAAAGAGTTGCCACAAACATTTTTGCACATGTGGGTCCCTTTCCTTCCTTTAAGATCTCTTTGGGATATAGGCCCATTAGAAACACTGCTGGGTCAAAGGGTATGCACAGTTTGATAACTTTTTGAGCATAGTTCCAAATGCTCTCCAGAATGGTTGGATCCGTTCACAGTTCCACCAACAATGTATCAGTGTCTCAGTTTTCCCACATCCCCTCCAACATTCCTCAGTATCCCTTCCTGTCATCTTAGCCAATCTGACAGGTGTGCAGTGGCATCTCAGAGCTGTTTCAGTTTGCATTTCTCTGATCAATAGTGATTTGGAGCACTTTTCATATGACTAGAAATAGTTTTAATTTCATCATCTGAAAATTGTTCATATCCTTTAGCCATTTATTGATTGGGGAGTGGCTTGAATTCTTATAAATATGAGACAGTTCTCTGTATAATTTAGAAATGAGGCCTTTATCAGAACCCTTAAATGTAAAGATGATTTCCCAATTAATTGCTTCACTCCCAATCCTATCTGCATTAGTTTTGTCTGTACAAAAACTTTTTAACTTAATATAATCAAAATCATCTACCTGGTGTTCAATTAAGAGTTCCGGTTCTTCTTTGGACACAAATTCCCTCCTCCACAGGTCTGAGAGGTAAACCATCCTATGTTCCTCTAATTTGCTTATATTATCACTCTTTATGTCTAAATCATGAACCTATTTAGATCTTATCTTGGTATGTGGTGTTAGGTGTGGGTCAAGCTCTAATTTCTTCCACATATGTTTCCAATTTTCCCATCAGTTTTTGTCAAACAGTGAGTTCCTATCCCAAAAGCTGGGGTCTTTGGGTTAACAAACACCAGATTGCTATATTTATTGCCTAGTTTGACCTGTGATCCTATCCTATGCCACTGATCGACTATTCTATTTCTCAGCCAGTACCAAATGGTTTTGGTGACCGCTGCTTCAAAATACAGTTTTAGATCTGGTACAGCAAGGCCACCTTCAACAGCCTTTTTTTTTTTCATTAATTCCCTTGAAATTCCCGACCTTTTGTTATTCCAAATGAACTTTGCTACTATTTTTTCTAGATATGTAAAATAATTTCTTGGGAGTTTGATTGGCATGGCACCTAATAAGTAAATTAGTTTGGGTAGTATTGTCATCCCTATTATATTTGTTCAGCCTACCTGTGAACACTTGATATTTTTCCAAAACATTAGGTCTAACTTTATTTGTGTGGAAAGTGTTCTGTAGTTTAGTTTGTATAATTCCTGATTTTTCCTTGGCAGATAGAGTCCCAAATATTTTATACTATGGACATTTATCTTGAATGGAATTTCCCCCTGTATCTCTCACTACTGAACCTTGTTGATAATACATAAAAATGCTGATGATTTATGTGGATTCATTCTGTATCCTGCAACTTTTGCTAGAGCCGTCAATTGTTTCTAGTAGTTTTTTAGTTGAGGCTCTAGGGTTCTCTAAGTGTATCATCATATCATCTGCAAAGAGTGATAACCTAGCCTCCTCATTACCCACTCCAATTCCTTCAATCTCCCTCTCTTCTCCCACCACCAAAGCCAACATCTCCCACACAATATTAAATAGTAATGGCGACAGTGGGCAGCTCTGCTTCACCCCTGATCTCGCTGGGAATGGTCCCAGTTCGTCGCTATTACATAGGATCATCATATAATCTTGCTGTTGCCTTGTACAATGATCTTCTGGTTCTGCTCATTTCACTCAGCATCAGCTCATGCAAGTCTTTCCAGGACTCTCTGAAATCATCCTGCTGGTCATTTCTTACAGAACAATAATATTCCATGATATTCATGTACCATAATTTATTCAGCCATTTTCCAACTAATGGGCATACATTTAGTTTCCAGTTCCTTGACACTAGAAAAAGTACTGTTACAAAAATTTTTGCACACGTGGGGGGGTCCTTTTCCCTTTTTTATGATCTCTTTAGGATATAGACTCAGTAGAGGCACTGGTAGATCAAAGGGTATGAATAGTTTGATAACTTTTTGAGCATAGTTTTAAATTGCTGTCCAGAATGGCTGAATCCATTCACAATTCCCACATCCCCTCCAGTCTTCATCATTATCTTTTCCTGTCATCTTAACCAATTTGAGAGGTGTGTAGTGGTACCTCAGAGTTGTCTTAATTTGCATTTCTCTGATCAATAGTGACTTCAAGCACCTTTTCATATGACTAGAAATGGTTTTAATTTCTTCATCTGAAAATTGTCTGTTCATATCCTTTGATCATATCATTTGTCATTTGGAGAATGGCTTGAATTCTTATAAATTTGAGTCAGTTCTCTATATATTTTAGAAATGACACCTTTATCAGAACCCTTAAATATAAAAATGTTTTTCCATTTTATTGCTTCCCTTTTAATCTTGTTTGCATTAGTTTTGTGTAAACCTGTTTTCAAATTTTCAGCTTTCCTTGGCCCAGCCCATTATTCTAACCAGGCTGGTTTGTTCACCATTCAGTTTATTTCCAATATCTCTTGATTCTATTCCTTTTCATTTTATCTTAACTTATCCAGAAGTTTCTAGACCCTTAGCTCAGTTCAATTTCCATTTTTCCCCTACCACATTAAGGAATAATGCTATTTCTTCTCTGTACTGTATCATTTCCAGTACTTCATGCTTTTTGGCTGTTTCAAGGAACACATTCTGTTAACTGCAAAGTATTGTGTAAAAATAAACTATTATTGTTATAAGCTTTTAGAAGGCAAGAGAAATTTTTTTATTTCTATGTATTTTCCACCTTAGCCTAGAGGCAAGTAGATGGCACAATAGATGGAATGCTGGACCTGGAGTCAAGAAGACCCAAGTCCAACTCTGACCTTAACCATTTCCTACCTGTATGACTGTGGACAAGTCATTTACTCTCTGTTTGCCTCAGTTTTCTCACCTATAAAATGAATATAATAGTAGCACTAACCGCCCATTGTTATTGTGAAAATCAAATGAGATAATATTTGTAAAGTGCTTCGCATAGTGCCTGGCACAAAATTGGTACCATGCTTATTCTGTTTTCTCCTTTGTTCATGCATATGTTTTCATTTGACAAATATTTGTGATATTTACATAGTCCACCTGTCTCGTCTTTTTCCATTTCTTTATAAAAATATCTGAGTACTTTCTAGAAATTTGCCTAATAACTATGCTTGCTAGTAACACTCTTTTTGTACCTCTTATGTGTAGTGAAATCTACATCTAAGAATAAGATTTCAACTTATTAGTGTAAATTTGAAAACAGAAAAGTAATTTGAGGTATTATAGTTTTATTGAATCACTCTAATTTATTCCTGAAAAAGGAAATAGAGATTATTCTTCATGACCTCCAGTCTCCCTTTTAGCTCTTCACTATTCTGACCATTACAGATCTATTTGTATAGAAGTTTTTTTTTTTTTTTTTTTCCTTTTTCCTGAGGCAATTGGGGTTAAGTGACTTGCCTAAGTATTAAGTGTCTGAGGTTAGATATGAACTCAGGTCTTCCTGACTTCAGGGCTGGTACTCTATCCACTGTGCCACCTAGTTGCCCCATTTGTATAGAATGTAAATCTGCTATCTAATATCTTTTTGACACGCTGGGAAAATGAAAAAACTCGTTTCAATACTCTTCAAGCACAAGATTTGAATACTTCCCTACCTCTAAGGCACCTGGAAGAGTTTGTGATTCAGTAATTCCCCTTGTTATCACTCATTTTTAAGAGCCTCAAATGATCATTGAATAAAATAATTGAAAATCTGTTTTTAGAAGAAAAGTTGTGAATTTATGGTATGTGTACTGTATGGTGGTACACAATACTTTTCATTGTTGGTAATTCATGGGCCTGCTGCTGAAGATGTAGGTAATGTTTGTTTCTACCTAGAATTTCAGGGTTGTGTGTTAGATCAGAATTTCTTAAACTTTGTCCACTCCCAATCCCTTGTCACCTGAAAAATTTTTATGTGACCCTTTCTTGAATGTGAACCAAAGTATTTCTGGTAGTGTTCGGGCATGCACAATGCAAAGTGCACATGTTGAGTATTCAGGACCAGTGCTGTAGTGAAGTCCAGTGATGCATCATGGGCAAGCATTGCCAGAAGCAACTTGGATTCCTTATACATTTGATTAATTTTTGGTAGTTGCGCTCAGAAATCTTTTACTGTTGCTATATTTTTTTTGCAACTCCCACATTCAGTTTGGTGATCTTGTGTGAGATTATAATCTGTAGTTTAAGAATTTTGTTGAATGTGCTGAATTTGTGTTGAATGACTGTGACTACAAGGTAGAAAAGATTGTACAAGTCTTTCACTCCCTTGGCAAACACAGATCCATGAGATTTAGTACTGATGAGGTTTTTCGCTCAATTCTATTTGACAGATGTGGGCACTATGACTTAGAGAGGTGATAAAGGTTGTAACTGATGGAATTGTCATTTGAACTCATGTTTTTTGACAACAGTGATCGATTTTGGTGATAAATGAAGGTCTTTTCTAAATTGAATCAGGTGATATATGAACAGAAGTTATGAATATATAATGTGTAATTGCATTATTGAGCATCCACAGAATGAGTGTAGTGTACTTTTATAGCATTACCAGAATTTCGAGTATCAGGGATCAGAATTGGCAGTTTTTGTTTCCCTCAGGCCATGAAATGTTATTCTTGTTATGAGAGTGAGAAATCTCATCCTAGTAATGCAAATATTTTTCTTTCTTAGGGACTGCTGTTTTGCCTTTTAACTATTCTTTTACTCAACTCTAATCCAGGACTACTCTCAAATGATTCAGTCATACAGTTTAATTCTTTAGTATTCTTCCTTGAATAATGTATTCTAAATTAGCTCTAGGGCAGTAGTTTTCCTTTCCTTTCCTTTCCTTTCCTTTCCTTTCCTTTCCTTTCCTT
>JAJPUD010005596.1:98638-115728 GCA_023553655.1 Myrmecobius fasciatus
TCTTTCCTCTTTCCTCTTTCCTCTTTCCTCTTTCCTCTTTCCTCTTTTTCCTCTTTCTTTCCTCTTCTCTTCTTTTTCTTTTCTTTCTGTTATTAAGTGAGGTGTGGTCCTTAGAGTTAGAAAAAATTTCATGAGATCATCTGATGCCGCTCTTTACCTTTGGGCAAATCTACATAAGATCTATCTTCTGTTTAAATATGCAAAGTCATGTGCTTTATATTGTATAGCTCTTTTTGTTATTGTTCTGCTGAATGCTTTTAAAATAAAAATAAAATAAATAAAAAAGATTTGAAGCTTACTGATTATAACATAACTTCAGATTTGGTGCTTGACACTGTACAATGCAGTCTCCTGAAGGTGACAAAATCTGGTGTCCAGCTACTACCCAGACAGAGCCAGTGTAAATTTTGGGGTCCTTGTGCTATTTGTTTCACAATAGTCATGGGATTGACTTTTACTGTCCTGCTGGTCACTTATATTGGTAATAGAGGCCCTAATTCTTTCAGAGAGTGAAACTACTCAGGATTTGGAGAAAGACTTTCTGGCAGTCAGTTTTCATGTCTTGAGTTGGTGTGGGAGAACTGGTTTTTTTGGTTTCTAAGGCTTTCCATTAATTGAGACAACTCTCAGAAGAGTCTAAAAAAAAATAACCCTTCCATCCTTTGGGATAACCTTTTGCTTGATGGTTTTTAGAATGTAGTAGTTCCTTTTTGTGGAGAAATAGTACTGTCTCTGAGTACAGAGCAGAATGCTTTAAATAGGGTTTGGCAAAAATACTTTAGAACTATCTGGATAGATTTGCCTTTGGCCAGGATGAGCATTTCTTTGATGAAATTGATTGAGCTCTGTGAAAGGAATGAATGGAACCACTGTGGAGCAACTTAGCCATATCAGGTTGTGCAGGTGATCAGCCATCTGACTGCTCTGAATGATTTGAGGATTTTCAAGTGTTGTTTTAAAACAAATCTTTTTTAAAAAAAAGCCATCAAAAACAAGCGTCTTGTTTTTAAAAATATAAATAATCTTAAACTTATAAACATTCTCATGGTTAAACAAAAGATATTTGGCCTGTATTTTAAACCCCCTTTCATTAACTACTTCATTTAAAGGAGGAGGAAGTGCTGTTCAATATAATAAGCAGTATAATTCTGACTCCCTTTAGAACTCATGAACAAAGTTTCATCATCATAACCATAGACTTGTCAGATCTGGAAAAGCTGAGTGTTGAATATACCACTGTGCATGATGAAACCTGCAGGTGTATTTTACATTAGGGTTTTGTCATTTTTCTTTGATGCACTTGGCTTTGGTTTTATTCACCTGTTCATTAGTGTAGGTTAAGCAAAACAAGTGAACGTTTAACAAGTAGCATCGAAACTGGGATTTAATTTTTATTTCCCTTGAAGCTCATTTCTGTGTGCTTCATTCAGATGATGTTTTATTTTCCCTTTTTGAGGGAGGGAAACAAACATTCAGCAGCTTTAATTTCACTGGATGGCCTTTCTTTGTTGACTTTTTTCCTATTTAAAAATCTTTATTATGAACCTAATAAAACCAGCATATTTCAATATCTAAAGAAAACAAAAGGGAATGTGAAATTTACCACATACTACTGTACTTAAAATTTTTTTTTTGTTAAATTTAGCATATTAGAAACAAAATTTTACTGCTTGTCAGTGCTTCTCATGTCCCTCTCTCTGGGTGTATATGGTGGCCTTCTTTACTGAACAACTGGAATTGTTTGAAGCATTTCATTGTTGAAAAGAGCCATGTCCATCAGAATTGATCGTCATATAGTATTATTGTTGCCGTGTATAATGATCTCCTGGTTCTGCTCATTTCGCTCAGCATCAGTTCATGCAAGTC
Source organism: Myrmecobius fasciatus (assembly GCA_023553655.1). NCBI lineage: Eukaryota > Metazoa > Chordata > Mammalia > Dasyuromorphia > Myrmecobiidae > Myrmecobius > Myrmecobius fasciatus. The sequence goes on from JAJPUD010005596.1 coordinate 100,505, forward strand.
TCTCCAGGTCTTTGAAATCGTCCTGCTGGTCGTTTCTTATAGAACAATAATATTCCATAACATTCATATACTATAATTTATTCAGCCACTCTCCAGTTGATGGGCATCCATTCAGTTTCCAGTTTCTAGCCACTACAAAAAGGGCTGCCATAAACATTCTTGTACATGTGGGGCCCTTTCTCTCCTTTAAGATCTCTTTGGGATATAAGCCCAATAGAAATGCTGCTGGGTCAAAGGGTTATGCACAGTTTGATAACTTTTTGAGCATAGTTCCAAATTGCTCTCCAGAATGGTTGGAGATGATCACATAATCTTGCTGTTTCCGTATACAATGTTCTAGTTCTGCTCACTGGAGCATTCAGCATCAGTTCATTTAAGTCTTTCCAGCCTTTTTGGAAATCAGCCTGCTCATCATTTCCTATAGAACAATAATATTCCATTACATTCAGAGACCATAAATTATTCAGCCATTCCCCAATTGATGGGTATCCATTTGATTTCCAGTTCCTTGTTACCACAAAAAGAACTTAGGTATGGACCTTAAAAAAAAAAAAAAAAAAAAAAAGAAATCTAGCCCAGAAATATAAACTCCAAGATATTTTGTGAGATTTTAATGGTCAAAATTTATATTTTGGGCAGAGCACCCACGGGTAAAGGGATGAGTCCCTATGTGGACAGAGAAAGAAGAGAGAAGGAGGGAAGGAAGGAGAGAGGAAGGGAGGGAAAGGTAAAGAGTGAGAGGGAGAAGAAGGTAGGAACTGCATTGCTTAACTAGAACTGGCTAGTTGAGTCCCCAGTTGGGCAGTTGCTACTATTTACAGATTGTTGTTTATCCTTCAGTGTGGAAGAAAACTGATATCCGGAAGGTCATGACTTGCAAGTGAACTGGATTTAAGGTTGTGCAGAATCACCAGCCTCACTCTTTCCTCTGCAGCCATCTTGGTCCAGGGTCAAGATATAGTTCAGAATAACTGGAGATGGCCCTGGTTGCAGTGAGACACCTTAGACTTTTTAACCTGTCTTTCCCAGCTCTCATTTTGTATGAGGCAATGTCCATTCAGTGATTAAGGCTAGGTTAAAAAATAAGGCAAAGAATGGCCTTTTTTACCTGGTCAAAAAATTATCATTAATATTATCAAAACATGAAGCCACTTCCAGTTAAGTTTTTCTTGGTTTTATACCTATATTTTTGATTATTATGTTCCAGATTTTTCAAATAGCTGCTAAATCTTATGTGATCCTGACTGTGGCTCCTCTGAACTTGAACTATTCCTTTCTGACTGCTTGCAGTATATTTTTTCCTTTGAACTGGAGGCTCTGGATTTTATTATGATTTTCCTTGGAATTTTTCATTTTGAAATGTCACCCAGACATTCATTCTGTTATAACTTTGTCATCTTGTTCTAAGAGATCTAGCCAATTTTTTCTGTTATGATTTCTTAAAACATAATGTATAGATTCTTTTTTTACTCTTTTTTGGGGGGTGAGGTGTATATAGTTCATAAGTTTCTTCCATTAAAACAACAACAACAGACTTAATACATATAGTACAGTAGAAATAATTGACATATTGGCCATTTTCAGAAATCTATTATCTTTATTTTTATTTTGAATCTGTCCTACTTTCTCTATTGAGAAGAGGTAGCATTCTTGGTGCTCTTTGGAATCTTGGTTGTCATTGCATTTGTCAAAATTCTTAAATCTTTAAAAATTGTCTTTTTATTATGATAGTCATTTAAATTGTTTTCCTGGTTTTACTAATTTCACTTAGATGGTTCACATAAGTCAAGTTTCTCTGAAGCCATTCTTATAACTTCTCATGGTGCAGTAATATTGAATAATGTTCATACTACCATAATTTTATTGAGCCATAATCAGATTTAGAGCTGGTCCCCACTTCCTTCCACCCAATTTCCAGTTTTTTGCTACTAACTCAAAGAGCATCTATGAGTAATTTTATTGATATCAATCTTTAGGATGTTGGTGGTAAAATAGATAGATGGCTGGACCTGTAGTTCAAATGTGACCTTAAGACACTAGGTATATGACTCTATGCAAATCACTTAAACTTTGTCTACCTCAGTTTCCTCATCTGTAAAATGGGAATAATTAATAGCATTTTCTAATGTTTTGAGAATAAAATATTTCTAAATTTTAAAATGCTATACAAACACATTTTTTATTATTTCTATTTTTTTTTCTGAGGCAATTGGGGTTAAGTGACTTGCCCAAGATCACATAGCCAGGAAGTGTTAAGTAGTGCCAGATTTGAACTTATATCCTCCTGACTTCAGGGCTAGTGCTCTATCCACTACACTAATTAGCTGCCCCTATTTGTATCTTTTTTTGATCTCTTTGTATTATAGAACTATAGTATAATCATTGTGGCAACACAATTGAGTAATTTTTTTTTTGAGATCTCTTCCATATTTAAGATATATATTCTGGGGTATATTTTATATTTGGATATGGCTTTTTTATTTTATGTAATCAAAACTGTCCATTTTATCTTCTGGGAATCTTGCTAACTTTTGATCAGTCATGAAACTCTTTTTTTCACTGTAGTTAAGAAGGTTAACTTCCTTCCCTGCTTCTCTTATTTTCTTAACGAATTCTTAATTGCTTTTAAAAATGGCTGGATCAATTCATAGTTCCACCAAAAGCTACCCAAAAAATAGTTGCTACAGAAGAAATTGTCATTTGTTGATTTTTAAATTGTTTTTCTAAATTTTATGATTTTTTAAAAAATTCTGATTTAACTGTTATTTGAAGTATTTTGTTTTCATATTTCTGTTTGGATTTCTTTGAGAACTATCTTTTCATTAAATCTTTTAATGATTTATTTGTTGAGGAATGAGTCTTGTCATTATATATTTTATCAGTTCCTTAACATTTTTAATATGAAACCTTTTGAAAAGAGACTTATTGTAAAGGTTTTCCCCAGTTAACTATTTCCCTTCTAGTTTTTAACAGTATTGATTTTGTTTTTAGAAGTTTATCTATTTTATTGGTAATGAATTTTGTTAACTTTGTTTGGTATTGAAATCTCCTAACCATAATTATCAGAGGTATCTCCTTTCTTGCTCCTCAGATTTGCTAATGAATTGGCATTTCATATATGTCATAACGTTTACTATGATTTATGTTGCTCTGATTAACTTTTTCATTTTAAAATTGTACCACATCATTTTGATTATTACTACTTTGTAATATATATTGATATCTGTACTACTAGGCCCTTCCTTGAGATTCTAGACCTTTAATTCATCCAAATCAATTTTATTATTTCTCTAGTTGTATAAAGGCATACTTTATTAATTTGGTGGTTGTTTAGTCATTTTCAGTTGAGTCTGATTGTGTGATCCCTTTTGGGGTTCTCTGGGCAAAGATACTAGAGTGGTTTGCCACTTCTTTCTTCAGCTTAGTCTGAGGCTAGATTTGGATTCAGGAAGATGAGTCTTCTGACTTTAGGCCTGGCATTCTATCTACTGTATCTTTTAGTTTGATATGGCATTGAATAAGGAGATTAATTATGTTGTCATTTTTATTATTAGTGGCATGATCTGTTCATGAGAAGTCAATATCTATTCAATTATTTAGTTGTCATTCTTGTAAATACTGGATCCTTATAGTTGGATCCTCATTTTCTTTATTCATTGTTGATCACTCTACTTCTTGAGATGCTTTTTTCCTCCAGGTTTTTGGGATACCATTATGTCCTGTTTTTCCTCCTATTTATCTTCCAGCTCCTTCTCAGGCTCATTTATCCAGAATCCTTATTCAAATTACATTTTCTAACTGTAGGTGTCCCTTGGGCTCTGGCCCTCTTTTCTTTTCTCTCTGTACTATTTTACTCAGTGTTTTCCTGCAGCTCCCATGGGTTTCATTACTATTCCTGTGTTGACAATTCTCAGATATACCTATCTTGTCCTAATCTCTATTCTTACCTCCAGCCTCACATCTTCATCTGCCTTTTAGACATTTCAATATATCCAGCAGATTTCAGTAAACTCAAGATGCCCAAAACTGAACTCATTATCTTTTCCCCCAAACCTTCTTGCAATGCCATCCTGTCATCCCTCAGATTCAAGCCCTAGGTGTTTTCCTCAACTCCTCACTATATTCTCCATAACCACTGTATGACCAAGACCTGTAGATTCCAACTTTTTAGAGTCTCTCAAATATGTCTCTTTCTTTCCTGTGACTCCTCTACCAGGTATAGGCCCTTATCATCTGACATCTGGATTGTTGCAGTATCCTGCTGAAGGGTCTGCCTGTCTCAAGTCTTTTGTCATTACTATATGTCCATCATTTAGCTACCAAAGGGATTTTCCCTAAAGCATAGGTTCAAATTTGTCATACACACCCCTTTCCTTCCCTTCACCTAAATAAACTCTAGTAGTTCCCTTTTGTATCAAATTAAAAAAATCTAAATCCTTCATAACTTAGTTTGCACTTGCTTTTCCAGTCTTCTTATGCTTTCTTCCCTGACACATACTCTTTGATCCAGTGACACTGACCTCTTTGCTGTTCCATGACTCTTTTCTTTTTTTAAAAATTATAGCAAGTTTATTATTATTATTATTTTAATGCATATTGCTTTATGAATCATGTTGGGAGAGAAAAATCAGAGCAAAAGGGAAGAACCATGGGAGAGATGAAAAAAGAAATGACATAGTATGTGTGGATTTATGTTCAGTCTCCATAGTTCTTTTTCTGAATGCAAATGGCATTTTCTATCCAAAGTCTATGGGATTGCTTTGGATCACTGAACTACTGACAAGAATCTTTCATAGTTGGTCATTGCACATTCTTGCTGTTATTGTATACACTGTATTCCTGGTTCTACTTGTTTTACTCAGCATCAGTTCATATAAATCTTTCCAGGCCTTTCAATAATCAGCTTGTTCATTTTTTAGAAAAAAATTTAATTTCTAATTTTTTAATATTTTATTAAAGCTTTTTATTTGCAAAACATTGCATGGGTAATTTTTCAAAATTGACCCTTGAAAAACTTTCTGTTCCAAATTTTTTCCTCTTTTCCCCCATCCCTTCCCCTAGATGACAGGTAGTTCAATACATGTTAACTATGTTAAAATATATGACAAATCTTATATATGTATACATATTTATACAGTTATCTTGCTGCACAAGAAAAATTGGATCTAGAAAGAAAAAAAACCTGAAAAGGAAAATGCAAGCAAACATCAACAGAAAGCATGGAAATTCTATTTTGTGGTCCACACTCAGATTCCACAGGCCTCTCTCTGGATGTATATCGCTTTCTTCATCACTATTGTTTATTATTTTTTATAGAAAAATAATATTCCATTACTTTCATGTACCACAACTTATTCAGCCATTCACCAATTGATGGGTATCCACTAATTTTTCAATTCTTTGTTATCACAAAAAGAGCTGCTACAAACATTTTTGCACATTTCCCCTCCTTTATGATTTCCTTAGGATACAGATCCAGTAATGGCATTGCTGGGTCAAAGGGTATATACTATTTTATGGTCCTTTGGGCATAGTTCCAGAGTGCTCTCCAGAATGGTTAGATCATTTCACAATTCCATCAACAATACATTAGTGTCCCAGTTTTCCCATATCTCTTCCAACATTTATCATTATCTTTTCCTGTCATCTTAGCTAATCTGAGAAATTTGGTGGTACCTCAGAGTTGTTTAATTTTTCATTTCTCTAATCAATAGTGATTTAGAGCATTTTTTCATAAAACTATAGATAGCATTAATTTCATCATCTGAAAATTGTCTGTTCATATCCTTTGGTCATTTCTCAATTGGGGAACTTGACATTTCTTTTTTGATGATTCCCATGTCTAGAATGTTCTTCCTCCTCATCTTCACCTACTGGCTTCCCTGGCTATTTTTAAGTCCCAGCAGAAAAATCCTGGCCCCCCCCCCCCCACGGGGGGGTAAATGACTTGCCCAGGGTAACACAGCTAGGAAGTGTTAAGTGTCTGAGGCCAGATTTGAACTCAGGTCCTCCTGATTTCAGGGCTGGTGCTCTATCACTGCGGTGTAGCAGAAAATCCCATTTTCTATAGAAAACTTTTCCCACCCTCCTTAATTTTTAAACATTATTTTCTATTTATCTTTTATAAAGGTTGTTTGTACATATTTGTTTGTTTATTGTTTCCCTCATTAGATTGCCTTTGACCTCTTGGTGTTTAGTTCAATGTTCGGCACATAGTAAGAGTTTTATACTTATTGACCGACTGGATCTATATAATTCTTGTATGTCTGTCTGAGCAGGTATAATTGTATAGTTTATATTTTATTGTTATTTTTACTTTTTTTTTCCTGAGGTAATTGGGGTTAAGTGACTTGTTCAGGGTCACACAGCTAGGAAGTGTTAAGTGTCTGAAGTCATCTTTGAACTCAGGTCCTTCTGACTTCAAGGCTTGTTCTCTATCCACTGCACCATTTAGCTACCCCTATTTAGTTATTTTTCAATGGAATTTCTCTTTCTACTTTGTATTGTGGAGTTTTGCTGAAGTTATTATTTCAGTTAATTTTTAGTTGAATACTTAGGTTTCTTTAAATAACAATAACTTTATCTTTTTTCCTCTTTCCTGAACTTGCATTTATAGTACTATATAAAATAATTGTGTGGATAATGGACATACTTGCTTTACCTCTCATATAAATGGCAAGGTCTCTAGCACTTTCTCATTTATGTACAATGTTGGTTAGATACTTTTATCTATTATTATCATATTATTGAAGAATCCCAATATTCCTACACTTTGTAGTGTTTTTTTTAACAGAAATCATAATTATAGTTTGTCTATCTGCATCTCTTGATGTAATAATATGATTTATTTTGTTTTTGTTACTGCTTGTTATACATATGCTTTTGTTAATATTGAACTATTTTAGCAATCTTGGTGTAAATTTAACATGATTATAATATATAATATTTTTAATATGTTACTGTAATCTTTGTTCATACCTTATTTTATATTTTTGAATCAATATCTATCAGGGATAGTGGTCAATAATTTTCTTTTTTTTTCTTTATCTTTTTCAGGTTTCATTATCAAGATTATATTTGAATAATGTAGCAGGGTTTTGTTCTTTGAGTTCATTTATTGTTTTAAAAATTTCTTTAATTGAGATTGGGTTATTCAAATTCTCTCTTATTCTATTAACCTTGATATTTTATAATTCTATCAGCAGTTGTCCATGTCATTTATTATTTTTATTGCCATTTAGTTGGGCAGGACAGTTTCTAATTTATTTATTTGATTTATTATGAATTCTCGTTTTTCATTTTTGATAAAGGCATTTGATTTTCCTCTTACTTAAAAATAAGATTACTTTTATTAGATTTTTTCACTTGTGTTAACTTTTTTATTTTCAAAATTTTTCTTTTGTTGTTTTTTAAAGTTGTTTCTTATGTAGTTTTTATAGTTTTATAGTTTATTATTCTCTTCTTTCTCTTTTTTATTGGTGAATATATTTAAAGATACACATTTTCCCTAAGAACTGTTTTTACTACCTCTCCAAAATTTTATTATGTTGTATTATTGTTGGCCTATTTTGATAAAATTATTTCTTTTTCAGTGACTTGTTTTTTCATTCTCCAATTTTGTAGGATTAGTTTTGATTTCCATTTAAGTTTGAATATTTTCTTTGGTGTTCCTAGGATTTTCATTGTATAAGGGATATGTTTTGCTTCCATTTTTCTACATTTGTTTATGGGATTCTTATATCCTGCCACATGGCACTTGTAAAAGTGCCATGCATAACTGAGAAACATGCATGCTTTAAATTACCATTCAATAATTGTCAGGAATCCATCATTTCTACCTTTTTAAAAATTCTGTTCAGATCCCTAATTTCTTTATTTTTTTGTTATATTTTCTCTAGTCTGAAAGGAGTACATTGAAGCTACAAGTTTTTATTATTTTGGTATCTATTGTGCTCTACAATTTCATTAATTTTTCCTTTAAGAACTTAGGTGCTATATAATTTGGTGCCTATGTATCAAGTATATGTTATAACCATATCACTTTATTGTCTTTGGTGCCTTTAAGCATAATATATTGTAAATATAATGTCTGTTTTTATTTTTGCTTTGTCTATCATAATTCATGATTGCTCCTCCTACTTTTTTGAATTTACCATAATTTTAATAATGTCTGTGATAGTCCCTTATTTTAATTCTCTTTGAATCTTTGTTTTAAGTCTGTTTCTTGTATAGGATGCTAAATGGCACTTTGAATTGAGGATTGAACCTGAAGTAGAAACACCTAAATTCACATCTAGCCTCTAAATTCAGATCTTCTTACTGCCCCTGTGACTATGGTCAAATTATCTAATCTCTGTTTGCTTAATTTTACTCAAATATAAAGTGGGGATGCATCTAACTCTGAGGGTTTTGTGAAGACTAAAGAAGATGTTATTTGTAAAGCAGTTAACACAGTGATTAGCATATAAAAAGTGCTAAATAAACATTAGCTATTATTATTACTATTGTCTTTACTCAGAATATTTCTTTAAAGTGCTTTATATTTATTCTTATCTGTAGTTTCAATTAAAATCTGGGATTTTGGTGCTAGGTCAGTGTCTTTTCTGTATTCTTGGATGGGGTGGTCAGGTACTATTTAGTCTCAGCTTTGCTTTACTGGAACTCTGCCTGATGCCTTCTATTTTCCTTGATGTGGATTCACTTAGTACACTCTCAGAATTTAATGTCCCTCATCTTTACTCTACAGTTGGCAATCCCTAATCATGGTACTAAGCAGTCACTGTTCTCTCTGGGTCTTCCTTGATTGTGATACTGTCTGGTCTCTCTTTCTCTTCCTCATTTGATTGGGGCACAGTGTAGTTTTCTGTCTCTTGTTAGGGTTCCCCAGTTAGAATGTTGGATGTGCTTTCCTTTGCCCCCAAATACTTACTATGTCAAGATCAAGGCTCCTTCCCTCAATGAGGCTTACCTGATCAGTGTGCTATGGACTTTTGTCCACTCTTGGCTTCCTAGATTGGAATATGGAGGTAGATTTCTGGTCTGTTTACCTGTGCTTGTTCTGGCTTCTCTGACAGACCCCTTTTTCTGTAGCTTCTGGCTAATTTTGTGTTGTTAATGATATTTCTTTTTGTTCATCTTGGTCATGGTTCAATTTGGTACTCTTTCTAAATATGGTAGATTGGAAAAATTGGGTTCTTATGTGACCAGTTGTACTACCATCTTAACTAGAAAGCTTCATGTTAGCTTTTTAAGGTATTCTTAAGCCTGTTTCTTCCTGTATGAAGAGTTAATGTAAATTATAGAAATTCATAAAATAAAAGAAATCAATTTAAAAATTGAAATATGTAATTATTAGACTAGAATTCATTCTTAAATCATATATTGATTTTTTTTCTCTTCTTTTTCTGGTAGGTAATGATCATATCTAGCTGATGTAGCTAAGTAGTACATGTGTTAGAGCAGTAGTACTGCAGTTAGGAAAACCTGAAATTAAATACAGATACTTTTTAAGCTGTGTGACTCTGGTCTAGTCACTTAATTCCATGTCTCCCTCAGTTTCCTCATCTGTAAAATAGGGGTAGTAACAGTTCCTACTTCATAGGGCTGTTGTGATGATTAAATGAGATAATATTTGTAAAGTATTTAGTATAAGGCATGATACATTGTAGGTACTTAATAAGTGCTCATTTCTTTCCTTCCCTACACTTGCAGTATAACAACTGCAAATTAAAACAAATTTATACTTTAGGAAAATATGACTGGTTGGATTTTGGTGAGAAATAGATGTTACTTTAGCTAAGAATTGGTACATTTCCATTTTAAAAGAGGATTTTTAGCACTTTTCACTTGATGTGTCTAAATGAAAAATTACTTATCTCTTTATTAATAGATCTTGAAGAACTTGTACAAGTAGTAATATGTGTTACTAGAAGCTTATTGCTTGGGATTTGTTACCCTGGCTAGTCTTATATGCCATTTCGTGCTAGGTAAGGGAGAAATTATCTGTATTACGAGTCATGAAGTCCTGGGCTCTTTTAGTTCCATCATCTTGCTCCTTGACCTAAGGCAGAGGTTAAGCGTTTCGCTCTATTTTCCCCATCTATAAAATGAAAATAATAAACCTCTGCTTCACAAGAGTGGTGTGAAGATTAATTAGTATATGTAAAATTCTTTGAAGATGAAAAGAAATATATGTTGTTATATTATTCTAAACATCCCACAGGTAGGCTATGATTTTGAGAACTTTCTTTTGAACCTACCTTTATATCTGGGGTTTAGTTTGGCTGGAAGACAAATTGTCCTTTGCCAGGTATGAGACCTTAGCTAGGGGGAGGGATTTGTTTAGAGAAAAGTTACATGATTAGAATCACTTTGATATTTGCACAATTTGTTACATGTATGCAAAATATACATATATATATATTTGATTTTATGCCATTCATGTAAAATAGTTTTTGTAATTATAGTGCCTCATTTTCTTTATCAATTTAAATAGACACCTTGAGCTACTCTGCATGATAATGTTATAATTTTGTTTACCTCAGCATTTTACATCAAGCAGGTAGCACTTTGTCACTAGTCTTGTTGAAACATGCTCTGCATTACAACACTTAATTCCATTGATGGGCTTGGCTTTTACACCTGCTTATATTAATATAGCCTAACCAACAGGTGTGCATTAACAGGTATTATAACTTGGAATCATAAAATTTTAGAGCTAGAAGGAATCTTAGACATTCTTTTACTCCAATTTTACTACACTGACACATATTTTAAATACTAAATTCAGTTACCAAAGGGTGGTAGAAGGAATAGAGAAACTTGGATCAACAACTAGATTCCTATAATACTCTTGGGTCATTTTCTTCTTGATGTTTAAACTGCAAAATGAGAATAACACTTTATCTTGAAGGGGTTTTGAAGATTAATTATGACCTCCAAAAATCGCTTAAGTACTAACTGTGATTAGTTTTAAAGTGAAGATAACCTAATTCAGGCTTTGACCTCCGGGGCTTATTTTAAAAAACAAACAAACAAACACATTTCCACGTACAGGGAAATAGCACACTTTTTGTTTCAACTTTTGAACATTACAACTAAACTGCTATAATGTGATATACACCTTTCTCTCTACTCCTGATGTGTAGGTAGTATCTCTTCTGGTCTTGATTTGTTAGTGCCTTAAGGTAGCCACAAACAAGCAACTCCTGCTTGGCAGCAGGGTAAACTTGTTTAGCTGCTGGGAAACCAGCCCAGCCCATAATTTACAAAGCTTGGAGAACATGCCCTAGAAAGGTGATGCTGATTTGCACATTTCGGGAAGACCAAGCTTGGGTGGATAGAGCAGACAATTGGAAGGTGTGGCAGTTTTAGGTGATTACTAAGATATTAATTCTCTTTGCACCCTATACCATATTATTTTCTACAACAACAAAACTAGATAACTATCATTTATCATTTATTCAACCATTATTTATTGTTGATTAAATGTGCAGGCACTATGCTAGAATTTCCTAGTTTTATATATGAGGAAACTGAGATCCAAGAGAAATTGTGACCTCCTTCAGGTTACATAAATAATGCATAACAGAACTAGGATTTAGATTCAGGTTTCCTGATTTCAATTCCTGTGATCTTTGAATTATGATGTTTCTATTTAGACTGATTTCTTTCTTATAATATTAGCAGCACAGTGCCCGTAGTACTTAGGATGGTGCCTGGAACATTGTAGGCACTTAATAAATATTTATTTACCAACCTCTGCTTTGTAAATTGAGACACTGTGATAATTATTTTTCTTGATAAATTTTATTTTATACAACAGACATTTCCCATTTCCCTGAGGAAAGCGATGTAGTATAATATTGTGATTGTAAATTGCTACTATATGATGATCACTCTTTTCCCAGTAATGATGTTGTATTAGAAAACGGACATCATTGTCTTCATGAGTACAAACAAATATTTTTAAAATTTTAATTTTTTCCTTCATATTTTAAAAAATCTTTTCACTTTTTCACTCTTTAGTCCCATTCATCTTTAGATGGATCATGGAGTACCATTTTCTCTGGCTTTCTTTTCACCTGTGTACAGTAGTTGGATCAATCTCTGTGATTCAGCTGGAAAATTTTCAACAGAAAGAGAGCTTGTTCTGCCAAGATGTAATATTGAAGGAAACAAGAAAAAGGACTTGATTTTCTGAACCTTAAAAAACAAGCAAACAATAGGGTGTTAGCTCTTAGCTATTAAACTTGGACAGGAGCCTGACCTCTTTGCTCATTCTTTCTGCCCATGTGGGTGGGAGCTGCTACAGACTTGAGGCATGAGTTTCTGTGTACTGTTTCATTCCATTTGTTGTTGTCTTACAGTGATTAATGTTGCTTCTTTTAAAAGATATAATAAAGGAAATGCCACTTTCTTTGTCTGCAAGCTCATCATCGTTTAGAATTAGAATTGCATAATCATGGAACTTGAGATCTGGGACTAATGAAAAGGATTCTCACTATAATAAATCAAACAAGAAGTCATCCAGTGTCTGTTTAAAGATCTCCAAGGAGAAAGAACCTGCTACATTTCCAGGCAGTCCATTCTACTTTTGTATACCTCTAAGGCAGTGAGATAGCCCAATGATCAGAGCACTGAGCATACAGTCAGGGAGATGTGAGTTCAAGTTTTACTTCAGACATATTAGACTTTGTGACACAATTAACTTAACCTCTCTCTTATCCGCTGGAGAAAAAAAATGGGAAACTACTACAGTATCTGCCAAGAAAAACACATGGACAGTATTGATGTGCCATTATCCATGGGGCCATAAAACACACATACAAAATATACAACTGAATGAACAGTAACAATTGTTAGTTAATTTTTTCCTGATATTTTGCCTTAATTTGTTTCTTTGCACTTTCTTACTCCTGGTTCCACTTTCTGTTAGTCCAAAGAGACCAAATCTAATTATACTTGAATATAACAAATGTAGCCAAATATAATACTTAATATTTATTCCCTATGCCATCTTATTAAGTTCAACCCAGTATTCTAGAGTAAAGTTCCTTTTGGATCCTGACTCTGTGTTAGCTATTCCTTCTCATTTTGTTTATTTATTTATTTATTTTGGTTTTTGCTGAGGCAATTGGGGTTAAGTGATTTGCTCAGGGTCACACAGCTAGGAAGTGTCTGAGACCAGATTTGAACTCAGGTCCTCCTGACTTCAGGGCTGGTGCTCTAACCACGGCGCCACCTAGCTGCCCCCCTTCTCATTTTGTTATCTATCAATTTGATGAGTTTGCTTTCATTTTTTAAGTATTTGATTAATTTTGAACATTCTAGCATCTTTTTTCTTTTAGGATAGCTGAAAAATAATTTTTTTTCTTTTTTGAAAAAATGTTTTGAACTGAAACATTAAAAAAAGCATTTTCATATATATGACAACATAAAAAGAATGTTCTCTTTGAAATGATAAATCTGTATCATACCACTTGCTTTAAAAGTATATTTGAACGGGGGGCAACTAGGTGGCTCAGAAGATAGAGCACCAGCCCTGAAGTCAGGAGGATCTGAGTTCAAATGTGGTCTCAGACACTTAATATTCCCTAGCTGTATGACCTTGGGCAAATCACTTAACCTCAATTGCCTTAGCAAAAAGCAAAAAAAAAAAAGTATATATGAAGGGGCAGCTAAGTGGTGTAGTGGATAGAGCACCAGCCCTGAAGTCAGGAGAACCTGAATTCAAATCTGGCCTCAGACACTTAACGCTTCCTGGCTGTGTGACCCTGAGCAAGTCACTTAACCCCAATTTGCCTCAACCAAAAAAATACATACATACATACATATATAAACATGCATACATACACACACATGCATACACACACACACACACACATATATATATATGGAAATATAGACATATAGACACACACAAATATATATACACTTTGTTATTTTCAAAATAATCCTGCTTATGTGTACTTCCTTCTGAACTTTCTTCTGTTCACTTTTCTGTGTTAAAAAAAAAAAATTTCAGTGGTCCTCATTTTTTGGCATTGTTATTTTTACCTCCTCCCCAGTTAAGGGAAAGAGGGGAAAAAAAAGCATGTGTAATACATAATAATAGTCGGGGATTCAAATAGTGGTCATTCCTCAAAATGTATGTTCCTTTCTGTATCTTGCATACATTCTTTGGAGGCAGGTAAAATGCTTTATAAAGGTCTCTGGACATAGAATTGACCATCTTATTTATCCGAGTTCTTAAGTTTTAAAGACTTTATGACTCCATATAAATTATTATGTTGGTTCTACTTATTTCTCTGTGTGCCAATTCATACTATCCAGAATTCTCTGAAATTCTCTTTTGCTATTTCTCATGGGACAGTAATATTCCATTATCTTAATAATTCCACAGTGGCACTCTTCCTCCCCCACCCCCCAGTTCCCCTTGAATTCTAGTTCCTTTATTTTCTTTTTTAATACCAATTTCTGGAAACAGAAGTTCGTTTTGCCTGTGGCTATTCCTTCCTTTATTATCCCTATTATAATTGCTCCCTTCCTTTTTTTTTTTTTTCCTCTTGGATTTGATAGATTTCTGTTTCACACTGTGTCTAAATGTGTGTTCAAACCTCTTTTGATAAGGAAGGTATATTACCTAATTTTCTTATCCTTTCCTTTATCTCTGTATAATCTCATGTCCCCTGTTTATGAGAAATAACAGGTTTTACTCCCTTCTATTTCTTTTTTATACTAGTATTTTATTGTTACCTGTCTTTTTCCTCTCTTCAAATGTGCAGAAAAGAATCAACATGGCTTAATCTGTTTTTCTTATTTAACTTACCCAATACCCTTTAAAGACATAAAGATTCTGAAGGTCACTTGTTTCTCTTCCCTCTGTTAAAATGTTAGGACTCACCTCATCCTTCAGCTCTTTCCAATTGCTCAAATAAATGTAGCTTTGTAGATTTCTCTTGATTTGCATGTTTCTGTTTCAGAATTCCTACTTAAGTCTGATATTTTCATAAGAAATAATTGAAAGTCCTTGATTCCATTAAAGATCAGTCCCCCCTAAAAAAAAAAAAAATAAAGATTGGTCCAAACCTTGATTTTCCTCCCTCTACTCCTTTTTTTTCCCTTCCAGAATTTTTGAGTTCATTTTTTCCCTGTCTTACTAAATTTCTTCTAATTATTTATGTTACCTTTTAGAAAGTCCTTCTCCTCCCCCCCCCCCCCCC
>JAJPUD010005596.1:115828-131693 GCA_023553655.1 Myrmecobius fasciatus
AAGTGACTTGCCCAGGATCACACAGCTAGGAAATATTAAGTATCTAAAATCAAATTTGAACTCAGGTCCTCCTGACTTAAGGGCTGGTGCTCTATCCATTGCATCATCTAGTTGCTCCAAGTTGACTTTTCTTTAAACATCTGTTTTATATAGTATGGACAACAGACAAACCAATAATAGCATTGGAAGTTACATTATTAGAACCCAAGGGATTGAGCAAGTGAAAACCCAAAACATGGATAAACACATTGTGTTCATAGATAGTGAACTTGTCACCAAAGATATGAATGAATGGATTGAAAATTGGAAGAAAGAAAACTGGAAAATGAGACAAAATATGGATACTATGCAGAAAGAACTGCATTAAATAAGCTTGGATTATTATAATGTATAATTATGTATTGTATAAGGTAGATATTGAGTACAAGTATGTTTCTGCTTATTCAAAGGTTGAAAGCAAAAATTATACAGAAAAGGAACTAGAAAGCAAGAAAACTCATACAGTTTTTGTAGATGTTGTATTTGGCCTATGGCAGTACTATCTGTTTAATTATGCCATGCAATCTCTCTCTTTTTTTTTTCCTTTTTTTTCCTAAGAAATTGTTTAAAAAAAATTTTTATTAAAGTTTAAAAAAAATTCAAAGTATATGCACAGATAATTTTCAATATTCACCCTTGCAAAACCTTGTGTTCCAAATTTTTTCCCCTCCCTTCTCCTATTTCCCCCCCCCCCCCCCACGGCAGGTAATGGCAGTATATGTTAAACATGTGCAATTCTTCCATAATTATCATGCTGCACAAGAAAAATCAGACTATAAAGGAAAAAAGATGAGAAAGAAAACAAAATGCAAGCGAACTACAATAAAAAGAGTGAAAATACTATGTTGTGATCCACATTGAGTCCCCACAGTCCTTTCTCTGGGTGTAGATGGATCTCTGCATCACAAGTTTGTTGGAACTGGCCTGAATCATGTCATAATTGAAAAGAGCCAAGTTCATCAGAGTTGATCATCACATAATCTTGCTGCTGAGTACAATGTTCTATTGGTTCTACTTACTTCCCTTAGCATTTCATGTTAAGTCTTTCCAGGCTTCTCTGAAATCATCCTGAAATAGAACAATAATATTTCATAACATTCATACACCTTAACTTATTCATTCATTCTCCAATTGATGGACATCCACTCAGTTTCCAGTTTCTTGCCACTACAAAAAGGACTGCTGCAAACATTTTTTGCCATGCAATCTCTAAACATCATTTTCTCTTATTCCTTTCTGGAGCACCACTTTCCACCTCACTTCACATCATTTTAGTCTTTTTATACCTTCCTTCTTTTCACATGCTCTATGATCCAGTGACACTGGCCTCCTTGCTGTTCCTACACAAGACACTCTATCTCCTGATTGTCTGTATTTTTTCTCTCATGTCCTAACTGAAATATTTTCTTTCCTCATCTGAACCTTCTGGTTTCCCTAATCTCCTTCAATTATCATCTCAAATCCTACTATTTTTTTCTTTGTTCCTTTTAATGCTTATGCCTTCTATCTGAAATTATCTTTAATTTATCCTATCTGTATATTTTTTATGTATGTTGTTGTTTGCATATCGTGTCCCATAATAAAATGTTGTAGGTTGTTTAATGGCAGTTATCTTCTTTTTAAGCTTTCTTTGTATTCCTAGCACTTAGGGGGTACATTGTGGGTGCTTAACTAAACCTTTTGGGGGTTTCCCCTCCTGGGATATACTAAGCTGTATGATGATGCATTTTTAGATTCCTGTTAGAAATGCTTTGCTTGTGCTGGGAAACTATCCTGATTCTATTATATTTCTATATATCTATATTTCTACTATCCTAGTAAGCTCTCATTCATTTTGGGGTCAGGCTTCTGGTTGACTTCTTATGCAGTTCTAGAATGAAAGAAATCACTTATTGTAGCTTCTTATTAGATTTCTTGATTGATCTGAATTAATGTGATCTTCAGGGTATTTCTGGAATAGAAGTAGGAGGCCAGGCAGTTTTCCTTCTTATATAGGCAGCCATCTTGGCTGGAAGTCTAGATTTCTTCTTAAAATCTAAATTATTATTATTAATATTTTACAATTTATTTTTGTCTCTTTTATGTGAAATAATTTGCTACATTTTACTTCTCCCTTCCCCTTTCTCCCAGTACATTCCTTTTTTACTTCTTAATTTTTTTGGATAAAGTTTATATTTATACTCAACTCAAACCTGTCTTTGTATATTTTTTCATAGCTGCTCTAATAGTGATGAAGTTCTTCACAGTTACAAGTTTCATCTATCCATGTAGGAATGTAAACAGTTTAACCTTATTAAATCTTCTGTTTTCTTTCTTTCTTATTTATCTTTTTATGCATTTGAAAATCACATTTTCTATTTAGTGTTTATCTTTTCATTAGGAATGCTTCAAAATCCTCTATTTCATTGATTGTCTTATTTTTTT
Source organism: Myrmecobius fasciatus (assembly GCA_023553655.1). Classification (NCBI taxonomy): domain Eukaryota; kingdom Metazoa; phylum Chordata; class Mammalia; order Dasyuromorphia; family Myrmecobiidae; genus Myrmecobius; species Myrmecobius fasciatus. The sequence continues at coordinate 118,292 of JAJPUD010005596.1, forward strand.
GTTTTTTTTTGCTTTCCAGAATATCATATTTCAAGCTCTCCAATCCTGTAGTATAGAAATTGTTAAATCCGATGTATTCCTTGATCTAGGAGTTCAGGATTTTGACAGTATTTTTGAGTTTTAACTTTGGGATCTCTTTCAGGAGATAATCAGTGAATTCTTTCAATTTCTCTTTTATTCTCCAGTTCTAGCATATCAGGGAAGTTTTCCTTGATAATTTCTTGAAATATGATGTATCCAGGTCCTTTTTTTTTTGATCATTGATGACTTTCAGGTAGTGCAACAGTTCTTTAATTATCTGTTCTGGGGGGGCACCTAGGTGGCTCAGTGGATAGAACACCAGCCCTGAATTTAGGAGGACCTGAATTCAGATCTGGCCTCAGACACTTAACACTTCCTAGCTGTGTGACCCTGGGCAAGTCACTTAACCTCAATCACCTCAGCCCCCCCCAAAAAATTTTGTCTGTCCTGAATCTGTTTTCCAAGTCAAATTTTTAAGGAATTATTTTCTTTTGTACCTCCTTTCCCATTTAACCAGTTCTACTTGTTAAGGAATTGTTTTCTTCAGTGAAGTTTTGGATATTTTTTCCATTTTTTAATGCATCTTTACTAAGTTGTTGACTTTTCCCCCCTCCCCCCCCATTGTAGCACTCTCATTTCTTTCCTCAGTTTTTCTTCTATTCTTATTAAGTTTTAAAATCTTTTTGGAGCTTTTCCAGGTATTTTTTTATTTTGATTTTTTTTGCATCTGAGATCAACTCACATTTTTCTTTGAGGCTTCACATATGTTGTTCTCTTCCAAGTTTGTGTTTTGATATTTCCTGTCACCATAGTAACTTTTTATGGTCAAGCTTTTATTTATTTATTTTTTTAAACTCATTTTTCAGCTTTTTTCTTGACCTTTAATTTTATGTTAAAGTTGGACTCTCTCCTGGAATGGAAGAGTGCTGCTGAAGCTTCTTGCTCCATTGACAGGGCCCTCTCCTTTGGTCTGCTGAGCTGGGGTTGTAGTGCCTGTTCTCTGGCTTGTTTTACCTAGGCATGGGGCTGTGTCACTGACCCTATGCAGGGACCACAGTCTCATTGCGGACGTGCTTTATCAGGCATGTGGCGCCTAGCCACTATCCTGCTTTGTGGGGAGGCTAGGGACAGGATCTTACTGTTGGCCTGCTGTACTGAGGGCCAGGCACTAATTTGTGGAACCTAGCATTTGGTCTGCTCTGATGAAGGCATGAGATTTGGGTCCTTGCTGCTGGCCTGCTGGCGTAGCCCACTGCTGGCTTGCCTGCACTGGACTGTGCTCCTCTTTTACCCAAATGAGACACACCTTTTTTTAGCTAACTTTCTTTTTGTTGAGGCAATTGAGGTTAAGTGACTTGCCCAGGGTCACACAGCTAGGGAATGTTAAGTGTCTGAGACCAGATCTGAACTCATGTCTTCCTGATTTCAGGGCTGGTACTCCATCCACCACGCCACCTAGCTGCCCCTTTTAGCTAACTTTCTAAGTTGTCTTGGGCTGGAAAATAATTTCACCCCATCCTTTTGTTAGTTTTACCACCCTAGAACTCATTTTGAGATGTTATTTTATAGTTGTTTAGTAGTGAATTTAGAAGAGTTCAGCTGAGTTTCTGCTTTAATGCTGTCTTGGCTCCACCCTCATGTGCATAGGGAATTTATATATTTTTCTAGAAAGCCTGGCCCATTTCTTCACAGCTCTATCAATATTGTTTTCCAATAGCCCCTTAAGCATTTGCCATTTTTCTTTTCTGTCATCTTTGCTAATTTTATGGGTATAAGATAGAAACTCAGAATTGTTTGAATTTTTCCAAATATATGTGATTTGGAACATTTTTTATGTTGCTGTTGAGAACATTTTTTTTTTCCTTCAGAAATTCTCCAGTGGAAAAGAAAGGCAAAAAATCAGTCCTTATAGAGCTTACAGTTTAATAAGGGAGAAAATATGTAAACAACTATCTTCTATAATACAAATAACATAGATATCTGTATCTGTCTATCTCACTTTATTTTTATGGAATCAGAATTGACCATTTTACTTTTTGTGATATTTTCTAACCCTTGTGTTAAGGAATTCCAGGGATTTGTAGGATTTTTTTTTTCTTTGTTCATCAATTAAAAAAAAAAGTATTATGAGGCCTCTAAAATATAGGTCATAGAACTATTAGGAGCTTACCTTGATATACTGTTGTGAATTGTTGGTCTCTACCTAATTTTTCTGCTAGACTTTTTTCAAATTTTCTAAACAATTTTTGTTGAATCGTCCTTTCTTAGTAGTTGTGGCTTGGTACAAACATTAGACTACCAAATTCATTTGCTGTTCTATGTTGTATACCCAATCTTTTCCACTAATTTACTTTTCTCTTTTTTTAACCAATACCAAATCATTTTTATTCATTATTTATCTGTAGATAGTTTGGAATCTGGGACTAGTGCTAGTTCCCCTCCCTCCCATTCTTTCTCAATGTTTTACATTATTTCTCTTGAAATTCTTTTTTTCCCTTTTTTTTTCTTGAGATTCTTCAACTTTTCTTCCTTCATTTGGATTTTTATTATTTTTAAAGCTATTTAAATTAAGTTTTTAATAGTGTCATTAGTATAGCACTGAATAAGTAAATTTGTTAGTATTTTCATTTTTATGATCTGCTCATGAACAATTAATATTTCTATAGTTAACTTAGATCTGTCATCAATGAGTGATTTGTAACTATTCACAAAATATTTGTTGGTAAGTAGACTTTCAAATATTATATACTTCAGTTATTATAAATAAAAATTCTCCTGTCTTTCTTTTCTTATCATATTAAAGAAATATCCATTAATTCCTGTGTTTGTGTGTATTTTTACAGAGATGTAGTCTATGAAAAGCTTTTTTTAATCTATTGATAAAATCATGATTTTGATGTTTCTTGTTACAATATATTGTAAAAGTATTCCTTTTAAAAAATTCCTTAACGTATTTCTAGTATTGAACTGATCCTTTATTCTTTGCATAAATCCAATTGATAATAATGTATAATTTTTTTTTCATTTTGCTGCAGCCTCTGCTAAAATTTTATTTAAAATTTTTGCAACAACATTTATTAGGGATATTAGTTTGTATCTTTCTCAGTTTTGTCTTTCCTTGGTTTAGGTAACAAGACCATATTTTTATCATTGCAATAATTTGGTAGCACCCCTTTTACCCCCCTTCCCTCATTTTGGCAAACAATTTGTATATTAGGATCCATTGTTCTTTCAGTGTTTCAGGACTTATTTTATAAATGCATCTCATTCCAGGTTTTTAATTTGGAGCTTTATTTATGCCTTGTTCAAATCAGTTACAATTAATCCTCATGATATAGATAGACTCAAGGCCTTCCACCATCCTGGTTGCTCTCCTCTAGATAATCTTCGATTTATTAGTGCCCTTCTTAAACCATGGTATCCAGAACATAAGAGAATACTTCAGATTAGGTATGATAAAGTCACAGAACAGTAGGACTATCATCTCCTTAGTCTTTGAAAATGTGTGCCTCATAATGCAGTCCAAGATTGCATTAGCCTTTTTTTGGTGAAGATCTTTCTATATAATTAAGTCTCAGATCCTGAAAAAGAGACCTGGAGGCTGGCATAATGCTTTTTTGATCCAAATAAAATATAGTGCTCTCTAGATGCCTGCCTGATTTAGCTTAGCTTAACCTAGTGTGGTTAGGAATGGCTTTGTAAGCAAGGTGAAGGAAGTTTGGATGGGGGAAATATATGGCTGCTGGAGTTGATTAGTATGCTTGATATTTTCCTTCAATAAGTCATTTATATTGCTATGTCAATCCCCAATTACCAGGTATATCAATCATTAATCATTTATTAAGTGCCTCTATTATGTGCTAGATACTTTCCTAAACTTTTATTTTACAAAAGGAGATATATATGATTGAGAAGTCAAGCAAACACAAGATGAGCAGAATACCCCAAGTCAAATCAAATCAACAGGCATTTAGAAAGCATTTACTATGTGCCAAGTACTATTCTAATTGCTGAGAATACAAATGCAAGCCAAAAGAAAAACATTCCCTGACCTCAGAGAACTTAATTTTTGATGAGGGAGCATAGCACATTAAAAGAAGCCTGAAAGTAAAAGCAGAGACAGAAGGTGGAGGATAGAGGAAAAGAGACAGGAGAAGCATGAAGGAATAAGCATGATTAGCCTGGGCTTTTTTCCAAAAAAGATGTTCCAGGAAGAATTCACCAATCAGAGGAGGCAGCCACAGGGGCAAAAGGATATTCCAAATGAGAAGGTTGCAGGAGTGAAAGTATCTTTCATGGTGAGAAGATTCCTGGAGCATGATGAAAAATCTGGATCTGGATGTTTGTTTACAACAGCATGATTATGCTATAACTTATAGGACTTGCTTATTGAGACATGCGACTACTTGAAAGATTATGTAAAATACATAAGTGAAATATCTTTTTGTACTGTTATAAAATCTTGGTATTAAATTTAGTATTTTAGGCTAAATATGTATTTATTAATAAATATGTATTTATTTAAATTAATATATTCTCTTTGTATTATTCACATAAGTGATCTTAAGACTAGGTATGAGACATCTGTTTCTTTGTCATAGATTAAATGTAACATTAGTTAAGAAAACATGTGACTACACTTAATACTAGTTAGTATTAAAAAAGAAAATATTGATGACTCATTCATTTTCTTTTTCTTGAGCCTAGCTAGTCCTGTCTTCAAGATTAGGCTTCATGTGATGAGAATCCAGGAATTTATTAAATCTTAGTTTTATAGCCTATGTAATGAGTAATGTCTAAGGAAAAATTAAATTTTTCTAGGCAGCTCTTTTAGATTTAGAAATAATTATATTTTCCTTTCTCTCCTGACATAGTATAAAAATCATCATGATAGATATAATTCAGGCTCAGCTGCAAAGTATTCTGTTTGTTCTTTCTTGCTTAATTTGTGTGATAGGAAGTGGGTGTGGGAGGTTAGAAAATGGTTATCATTAGTATATTGAGAATCATGTCCAGACATATTCACTTAGAGAACACTTTCCCTCTTCCTTTCTACCAATCTAACATCTTGATTTCATTCAGAACTTTTCTAAGAAATATATCTTGATTATATTTTTCACAATTTTTCATTAACAAAAATCAAATTTAAAGATAAAATTTTTAGAATATTTTTAGTAGTCATTGTTGTCCTAGATGTGATAAATTGTTAAAGGACAGGGATATCTTATGTATTCTCTGTAAAATAACACTAACAAACAGCTAGCTTATCACTTCTTTGAGATCCTATGAATCTCATTGAGTAATCCTCTTGTGTTACATTGTTGGAGAGGATATGTTACAGTTCTGAAAATATGATTCCAGCTCCATCCAAAAAAGACAGATTTCAGTTATCATTTACCTGACCACAATGCCTTTGCTTTTCACAGTCTCATGTTGTTTTTTTGGACAACTTAAGTTCTTGGGGTTTCAGTTTCTCTTTTGAAAGTTGAGGGATCCTCTCATTTCCCTTTTAGTTCTAAATCTGTAATCCTAAAAGAAAGATTGATAAAGGTGATGTGAATGAGGAGAATGTTAATATTTATTCCATCTGTTGCCTGAATTTTTGATTTTTTTTTTTTTTCTTGCAACCTGATTCCAGTTGGCTGGGTAAAAAGCTAGATTCTAGACTCTTTTTTCTTTAAGGATTCCAATGTATTTTTCTTATGATGAATTTAAAAAGATTCAGTCTGTGGCAGTAGATGACACTCCCTTTAAAGCTTGTAATTGCCATTTTAAAATTAGCCTGAGGAGTTGTTACAGAGTCACATGAGTCACTTTTTCCTAGAGCCAAGGAAGCTTTCCCTAAACAATTGCCAATTACTCCACCAAGGGTGTGAGAGGGCAACTTTTTACAGATGGTTTATATTGTATCTGTCAATATTCTGACTAATGCCTCTCTTGAGTTGTTTGAAGGATCATTTTTTGGGCTAAAGAAGCTTCTTAGATGTAGCACATCATAGGATGCATTAAGTAATGAGACTGATTTTTACATTGTGTTTTCTCATATTCCATCTCTCTTTTACTTTCCCCCAACTCTGCTGCCTAAACTTCCAGAGCTCTCTATATTTTCAACGATTCTTTCTTTGTTCCTATTTCAGCTGATTATTTTTATGTCCTTGATCTTCTCCCTGCTTTGGGAGCTTTCTCCATGGACCATTCCTTATTTTTTTCTTGTTTTTAATATTTCCATAATCCTTTCCTTTTGGAAAGGATCTTTTGGTTCCTTAACTTCTACTACCATCCCTTCAAAGTCCTAGAAAGAATCATGAACATTTACTGTCTTTACTTACCACCCTACTTCTCAATTCCATACTATATTGCTTCTGAACCAACCATTATACTTGAACTTTTTTTGTGGAAGGTTACTGGAAAGCTATGTTCAAGGCCAATTTTTCAATCCGTGAATTCCTCTTAAACAGCATTATTTATTGCACTAGTGGTAAATTATTTAACTTGAAATGACTAAAATGGAAGGAGAATTGGTACACAACTTGACATTGATTACCACTTTCCCCTAGATAATTTTTTCTTCCTTGACTCTGCTTTTCTGTTTTTTCTCTTTAATTATCTGTCTATCCTTCTCATTGTCCTTTGTTAGTTCATTATCTATCTTCCACTAAGTGTGGCTATCATGCATAGCTCTATCCTGAGCTGTCTTTTCTTTATATATTCTCCCTCTTGGTAATCTCCTAGGTTTCTCTGGTTTTAGTGATCAAATTTATACTAATAACTTCCAAATACAACATTGTCACTTATTTCCAATTCCTTGCTGGACATTACTGTTTAGAGTTCTTGTTGTCGTTTTACCCTAATCATGTCCCACATGAATTTATCATTCCCCCTAAAACTTTCCCTTTTTTCAAAACTTAAAATTTCTCTTGGTCACTACCTCTTTTCCAGTCACTCACGCTTGTAATCTTAAAGTTCTTCCCCATCCCTTCAACTAATAAATGGTCACTGACCTTCCACTACATATCTTCCTTTCAGCCTCTTCTTTCCAGTCATAAGACATTTTTATCACTTGTTTAAGCTATTTTATTAGTTTCCAATTTTCTCTCCTTTCTAAAACATTCACCACAAAGCTGCCAAAATTGTCTACTTAAAGCACAGTTCTTGCCACCTCAGTTCTTGTTAAAACTCTTATTTCTTTATTTCTTCCAAGGTATTACATAGGTAGTAAATAAAACTGAAAAGAGGGCACACAAGGCTGGATAGCATTATATCTGAAAAATATCTACATGTTTTAGATGAATGCAAACTCAGTTTAAAATTAGTTTATTGTAGCAAGATAATCTAATGAAGTTTGAGACAGCATTTAAAGAGTTGTAGTAGTCTGAATTGAGAAAGTAGTAATCTTGTTGTATTTGTCCTGGACAGACCATATCTTTAGTATTATGCTTTGTTTTGGTAACCATATTTCAGAAAAGCTGAAAAGTAACTAGGATGTTGAAAGGCTTGAGATCATGACATTTGAGGATCTGTTGAAGAAACTAAAGGTGTTAGCCTGCAGAGGAGAAGACTTGCCAGTCATAATAATAGCTGATCTTCGTGTAGAAAAGGATTTTGTTATTTCTTCTTGGTGTCCGAGGTCAGACATAGGAAAATTAGTAAAAAATTCTGAGAATCATTTGCGCTCAATGAAAGTAAAAACGTACAAAGCTGTCCAAAAATGGAATGGACTTTCTTAATGGTACATTTTCCCCTCACTTGAAGTCTTCAAGCAAAGGTTTAAGGAGTACTTGTCAGGATCTTGTAGAAGAGATTGCTTTTTAGATATGTTTTAGGCTAGATGACCTTTGATATATCTGCTAACTTTGAGAGTCTCAGGATTGTTGGAGGATGAAGTGAGAAAATATTTGTAAATTACTTAGCACAGTACCTGGAATATAGTAGGTGCTATAGAAATGTTTATTTCCTTTCCTTCCCATGCTATATTATCCTCTATAAACTATATTTCATTCCTAGCATAGTCTCTGTCAGAGACTTAATATTTCTTCCACATTAAACTGAGGTGCCATCTTGTTCCTGACACATTGCTTGATTTTCCATTAGCATTCTCTCCCTCCTCCAATTACTTTATATTGACTTTTCTAGGTATGTGTTTTTTCCTCTCAGTGGAACAAAATTTCCTGGAGGGCAGCATTGCATTAATATTATTTTTTAAAATCCCTTTTGCCTAGTGACTTACATTATTGAATTGTGATTGAGGTAATTTCAAAGTTGGATTTGTGGGACTCCCCCTCCCCCACCTTTAAACTTTAATATATGTTATTCCCTTCTGCCTGGAAAGCTCTTATTCTCATGTTTGCCTATAATTTTTTTTTTTTTTTGTCTCACTTCAATTTATAGTTCAGTTGCCTTGAACGAAGAAGTAATATAATGATTTGGATTGAGATTCGGAACCTGGAATCTATATTGGCTCTAATAAGCAACTTATTGGGTGACTTTGGGTGAAGTACCTTGCTTCTTAGTTTGTTTTCTTGTCTATAAGTGAGAGAATTGAAGTTAGTAATATCTAAGATATCCCTTTTAAAAGTTTATAAATTTTAATTTAACTAAGGCTTATAATATTTAAGGAGACTCAATTAACATTTTATAAAATGTATATGCTTTTATGCTATCTATTCTCTTAAACCAGAACATCATAAAGGGAATTCTTTCCTTCATTCACTCCATGTTTCAACCAAATTGACTTCTTTCTGTTCTGTGCATATAGTATTCTATTTCAAATCAGTGTATCTTTGCTTAGATTACCCACCTATACTTAGAATATATTCCCTCTATAACTCTGCCTTCTGGAATCCCTAGTTTCTTTAAAGGCTCAGTTCATGTTACACTTCCAATGAGAACTTTCTTAATTTGCTCAGTTTCTAGCACCCTTCTCTCTCAAAATTATTTTATATTTGTGAAGTAGGTGTGAGCTTGCTCCTGCGGTTTTTAATATGGTGTTTTCAACAATGTTGTCAATTGCTTTCAGTGAGGATGAAAATAGTATCAATTATTGCACTAGTGGGAAATTATTTAACTTGAAATGACTAAAATGAAAGAAGAATTGGTACACAACTTTTTTTTAATCACAGATGATTATGCATTCAGTGTAGCCATTGAGGCTGAAATGTAACAGAGTGTGACTTGATTCTTTTCCTCTTGTGCTAATTTTGGGCTGACAACACTAAGAAACCAGAGATTTTCCATCAGTCAGCACTGCCCCATTGATTTATGGAACCATTGATTACAGCAAATGGAGAAATTTTGAATGCTTTGTCTAAGTCACTTACCTTGGCAGTATATTTTCTAGAATTGTAAACATAGATGATGAAGTTGTTTGTGGCAACTCCAAAGAAAAATGTGGGAAAGAAGAGTTAGTAGATTGTCTAACAAATTGTAGTCTATAGACTATGCTGACTTCATTGTCGTATGCCTGTGAAACCTGGACACTATACCAGTACTGTGCCAGGAAATTAAATTGCTTCCATTTCAGTTGTCTTAGGAAGATTTTGAGGATCACCTAGCAAGAGAAAGCATTGAAACTGAAGTCCTTTATTAAGCTGAATTGCCAAGCATTCAAACTCAAATTGTACAGAGTGCAATTCTGATTGTCATTATTTCGATGCCAAATATACATTTGCCTAAAAGACTGTTTTTCAGAGAATTTACACAAGGCAAGAACTCACACAGAGGTCAGAAGAAGCGATACAAGGATACTTGCAAGGTCTCTCCAAAGAACTTTGAAATTGATTGTGAGACATGAGAGACAATGGCATAGTGCTGCCCAGCATAGCATGCCACAGTCAAAGACAGTGCTGTGTTCTATGATCACAGCAAAATCACATGATCACAGCTCAAAAGAAACTGTTTAGGAAAACTGGATAGTGAGTTTGGCTGAAATGAGTTTTACATTGATACCTTCAACCATGTACCAAGATAAGCAATTGAATACATGTTTTAGATTATCTAGTAGGAAATTATCTTTTAGGTTTATGGATAGGGAAAGAGTTCAAGACCAAAGTGATAAGGGAGGATCATGCAAAATAAAATTTTGATTTCATAAAATTAATGTTTTTGCATAAATAATTCTAATGTACTGAAAATGAGAAAGGAAACAGGTAACTGGAAAAAAAAATTTGTATAAGTTTCTCAGATAAAGGTCTCATTTCCAAGATATATAAGGAATTGATTCAAATTCATAAGACTAAGAATCATAATGTTCAAATGATTTTATAAGCAGTTTACATATTTTGTGTGTGTGTGAGAGAGAATTAGGATTAAATGATTTGCCTTGGGTCATACATGAGACTGGCGTTCAAACTTAGGTCTTTTTAACCTTAGGGATTGTGCTCTATCCATTGTGCTGCTCCGATAGGCAGTTTTCAAAGGAAGAAATCCATGCTATCAATAGTAATACTTTAAAAAATACCTTAAAAGATGAATAATTAGAGAAATACAAATTAAAGTTCCACCTCACATCTTCATACTGGCAAAGATGACAAAAGAGAAAAATAACAAATATTGTAGGGGCTGTGGAAATTAAGTACACTAGTATGCCTTTGGTGGAGCTATTCTAGCCTTTTTGAAAGCAGTTTGTAACTTCTCCAGGCTCTATCAGTTTTCTTTAGATAGAAACAGCATCTTTCATCATAAATCCTACGGAATTGCCTTAGATCATTGTATTCTTGAGAGTAGTTAAATTATTCATAGTAGATCATCATACAATATTGCTTAGTGTGAACAATGTTTTCCTAGTTCTGCTCATTTCACTGCATCAGTTCATGTAAGTCTTTCCATGTTTTTTGAGAGCATCCTGCTAATCATTCCTGAAAGCACAATAGTATTCCATCACAATCATATGCACAACTTGATAGACATACTCTCATTTTCCAATTCTTTACCACCACTGAAGAGTCGCTATACATTTTTGTATGCATAGGTCTTTTTCCTTTTAGTTTTTTCTTTTTGGGCTACAGACCTAGTAGTAGTATTGCTTGGTCAAAGGTTTATAGCCCTTTGGATATAGTTTCAAATTGCTCTCCAGAATGGCTTAATCAGTATACAACCTCACCAATTGTACATTCGTATTTTAATTTTTCCACATCCCCTTCAATATTTGTCATTTCTCTTCTCTATCATAGTAGCCAATTTGACAGATGTGAGGTAGTAGCTCTGAGTTGTTTTAATTTGCATTTCTCTTGTCAGTGATTTAGAGCATTTTTATAAGACTAGGTAACTTTGATTACTTTTTCTGAAAACTGTTCATATTCTTTGACAGTTTTTCAACTGAGGAATAGCTTTTATTTCTATAAATTTGTTTTCCATATGTTTGGGAAATGAAGTCTTTATTTGAGAAATTCATTGTGAAATTTTTTTTTTCACAGTAATGATTACCAACTATATATCGCCCTCCATTGTTTCTCAACAAAAGATGTTCTGTTGCTCTCAAGTACTTTAATAAGCAAATTAAGGTAGTTATGAGAAGGTGAAGGTTTGAACTTTGTTAGTGACTTGATATAGTTGGGATGATCAATTTTCAAAGTATCGTAAAGGGAAAATCAGCAGGACTTACTATGCAGTCTAATATGAGGGAGATGATTTTTAAAAATCATACCTGGTAATTAGTTTTTCTTTTCTTTTCTTTTTTTTTTTTTTTTTGGCTGAGGCAATTGGGGTTGACTTGCCCACGGTCACACAGCTGGGAAGTGTTAAGTGTCTGAGGCCAGAATTGAACTCGGGTTCTCCTGACTTCAGGGCTGGTACTCTAACCACTGCACCAACTAGCTGCCTTGTAGTTAGTTTCTTAATGAAATTACAGGTCCAATCCAAAAAAATCCCAAATCTTTATATTTCATCTAAAAGAATATCTATTTACTGGCCATGAGATAGAGAGAAACAAGCAGACAGACAGATATGTAGACACACACACACACACACACACACACACACAGAAGGAGAAGAGAGAGAAGTAAAATATTTAAGTGCTTTCTATATGCCATTTGCTGGGAATACAAATACAAGCCAAAAAAGACAGATTTTACCCTCAAAGAGTTTACATTATAATGAGGGAAGATTAAAAAGGAATCTGGGAAGGAGTTGAGAAAGAGTACTCAGGTAGGGACAAGATAGAAAAGTCTATAGAATATGACTTGTAGTGGATGACCCATAAAAATATCTCCGTGAAATAAAAAAGGCAGGTTTGACATGATGGAAGTCAGTGAAAAAAAAAATGAAATTCTGATATTGAAAGTTGCTAGCCTCTATAATGACTAATTACAATAGAAAGTAGAATTTCTCTCCTATTACCAGTTAAAATGATTAGGTGGCACAATGACTAGAGTGCTAGACTTGAAATCAAGAAGACACTTAGTAGCTGTGTGTAATTTCAGTAACAATGTCTACCTGTCTCAATTTCCTTATCTCTAAAATGAAGATAACACTAGTCACTACCTCCTAGGATTGCTATTAGAGTAAAATGAAATAATATTTGTAAAGTTATTTGCAAAACTTAAAGAAAACACATACTTTATTAGTTATATATGTTTCCCCTAGCCTGAATTACATATTGTTTTCCTGTATGCTTTAAAAAACGGAAACTATCAACTTGGCATTATTTGATGCTATAGTTTGATAATATAGTTATAATGATAGAAATCAATATCCAGTCATTTATATTAAGTGGTCTTATATAAATATAGACAATTTGTATTTTTCTATTATTAGTAGATAAGTCTGTGTCAAATTTATTTTATGAACATTAAATTTATTATAATTTATGTTAATATGTAAGCTTATAATTTATATAATAGTATAAATGACTGTATAATAATGAACTATTGTTTTTTGAATGGGTGGGGGCACATAGAATTGTGATTTAAGAAGCTCAGTTTGGCAGCAAAGTAGAGGATTGTGGAGACAGGGGAACCAACCAGCAGGTTATTTGATAGTGCGGGTAATAAAGATTTGCATGAAGGTGGTGGCAATATTAGAGAAGAGAAAGGGGCATATACAAGTGAAATTTTTAAGACAAAACCAACAGAACTCGGCAATAGATTTAATGTAGAGTCGAGGTGAGAGTGAGGAGTTGAGGATGACAGATTGCAATGAGGCTGCAACTGTTGTTCACTTCCTTCTCATTTCTACTCATTCTCTGGGCTATTTCACTTCCTTACTAGCTGTACTGCTCCATTAAGGGTACCTTTCTTTTTTTTTTTTTTTTTTTTTTTTTTTTTCTTTTTTTTTTCCTTTTTATGATTTTTTTTATTAAAACTTTTTATTTGCAAAACATATGTATGAGCAATTCTTCAACATTGACCCTTACAAAGCTTTCTGTTACAAATTCTCCCCCCCCCCC
>JAJPUD010005596.1:131793-154217 GCA_023553655.1 Myrmecobius fasciatus
AGTCCCCACCCTTCCCCTAGATGGCAGGAAATCCACTACATGTTAATTATGTTAAAATACTTGACAAATCGAATATATGTATACATATTTCCACACTTATCATTGTTGTGTAAGAAAAATTGTATCTACAAGAAAAAAAATCAGATAAAGGAAACACAATGCAAGCAAACATCAATAGAGAGCATGGAGATGTTATGTTGTGGTCCACATTTCACATCCCTCTCTCTGGGTGTATATGGCTTTCTTCACTGAACAATTGGAACTGGTTTGAAACATTTCATTGTTGAAGAGAGTCCAACAGAATTGATCATCATATAGTCTTGTTGCTGTGTATAATGATCTCCTGGTTCTGCTCATTTCACTCAGCATCAGTTCATGCAAGTCTCTCCAGGACTCTCTGAAATCATCCTGCTGGTCGTTTCTTACAGAACAATAATATTCCATAACATTCATATACCATAATTTGTTTAGCCATTCTCCAATTGATGGGCATCCATTCAGCTTCTAGTTTCTAGCCACTACAAAAAGGACTGCCACAAACATTCTTGCACATGTGGGTCCCTTTCCTCTAAGATCTCTTTGGGATATAAGCCCAATTGAAACCCTGCTGGGTCAAAGGGTATGTACAGTTTGATAACTTTTTGAGGATAATTCCAAATTGCTCTCCAGAATGGTTGGATCTGTTCACAGTTCCACCAACAATGTATCAGCGTAAGAGTACTTTTCTTCTACTTCCTTCCTTCCTTACTACTCTTGTTTATGTTTTATATTCTCCATTACAATATTATTTCCCTGAGAGTACGGACTGTCTTGCATTTTCGTTTTTGTTTTTGTATTTGTATCCTCAGCATTAGTATATTATCTGCTGTAAGAATTTTTTTCTTTCTTTTTTTAAATTAAAGCTTTTTATTTTTCAAAACATATGCATGGATAATTCTTCAACATTAACCCTTGCAAAACCTTGTGTTCTAATTGCCCCCTCCCCCTTTCTAGAATCTGCTATAAAAATTTAATAAATAACCCCCTCCTTCCCTCCTTCCTTCTCTCCTCTCTTTCTCCTCTTTCCCCCATTTCCCTTTTCTCCATGGCATAGTGAATAGAGCTTTGGGCCTGGAGTCAGGTATACCAATGTTCAAATGTGAGCTAAGACACTTATTAACTATGTGACCCTAGGCAAATCACTTAATCTCTGTTTCAGTTTCCTAAACTAAAAGGGTTTTATCCCTCTATCTCATAGGGTTGATGTGAAGATCAAATGAGATACTATTTATAAAATGCTTACCACAGCATGTCTGCTGTGCATACAAAAAAAAGCAAAAATAATATCTGTTCTCATGGAGCTCAGAATTTGCAAAAAAAAAAAAACTATGTATCCTCAAGTTATGTAGGATAAATTGGAAATAATCTTGAAGGAAAGGCTTTTTAGAAGTTGAGAATATCAAGAAAAGCCTACTGCAGAAGGTGAGATTCGAGGTGAGTCTGGGAGGAGGCCAGAGACTAGTCAAGAGATGAAGAATTAGGGTATGGGGGACAGCCAGTGAAAAGTTAGGAGATGGAGTGGCTTATGTGAAGAAAAGCAAGAAAGCCAGTGTGATGTTGCTTATGACATATCTATTACATGCTATGTATTATTATATATCTCAGTATTAGGGAAATTCAAAAAAAGTAGAATAGAGTTTAGGGATTTAATTTTTTTTTTTAAAGAAACACTGAAATTTCCTTATAATTTTCAGGTTTTTTTTTGTTGTTGTTATTGTTGTTGTTGGGTTTTTTTCATTTTTCATTAAAATAATGAAGGTGAATTCATAGAGGGCAAAAAAGAATGAAATGTTATTCTTATACAAAGTAATAACTTTTCATTCTTTTTTGCCCTCTATGAATTCACCTTCATTATTTTATATTTTTATATTTTGTTTTTCCTTCTTCCTTTTCTTGATTAGGTTTCGTCAATTTTTGCTAAGCTACTTAAAAATGGCTCTCCTTTTCTTGCATTTAAGTCTTAGGCGTTTATGGTTTTCTTTTCCCCAAAACTTGTCCTGTTCTGGGAGAGTTGTCTCTATATTTCCTTTCTTCAAAATCAGTATGACCTAGTTTTTTTTTTTTTTTTTAAATTCACCTTACATTTTGTGAAGACCTGTATTTTTTTATCTTACGTATTCATACTTATCTAGGTATCATTTTTATTTGAAAGGGAAGAAAAGGTGATTGGCAATGGGGCAGTAGAGTTTTCACGTTCTCCTGTTTCAGATTTTCTTTTTTTTGGCCTCCTTGTGTGGTACTTGATAATGGTGTTTTACATCAGTAAGAAAAATGGAGAACTAATCCCCTCAAAGAAGAAAACTTAGGAATCGGGAAGATGTTCATGTTAAGAATTTATTGATTTATTCAACTAGACCCTGGACTTATTCAGATTAATTTACCTTTATCTATCTTTATTTTCTTGTAGAAAATGACCTTTTGTAAGATTTCTTTTCAGATCATTTGTTCTTGCTTCTTGCAAATGGAGGACCATTTTCTAGTGTTGCTTTCTTGATAAGCTTTTTAGAGTCAGAATTTTGCAATGGCTAAAAATGGATCTTGTTGTAATTTAAAGTTTAAAAATATATTTTCAATAATTACAAAAGCATTTTTCTCCCCCTCTTGTAGGCACAGATATTTAAGCATGGAACACGGGAAAGCTGTTTACCCTATGGTAAGTAATATTTTCATAGTTTTGTGTTTTGTTATTAATATGGTTGAGTGAGACTTCTATTTTATAATACCATGGAAATGAATGTTTCCTTTTTGGCTGTTTTGACTTAATTACTTTTTTTTTTTTTTTTTTTTTTTTTGCTTTTTTGCTGAGGCAATTGGGGTGAAGTGACTTGCCCAGGGTCACACAGCTGTTACGTGTCTGAGACCAGATTTGAACTCAGGTCCTCCTGACTTCAGGGCTGGTGCTCTATCCACTGCGCCACCTAGCTGCCCCGACTTAATTACTTTTAAATTAATTTTTTATTGTACCTCTCATTTTGAGAATTGTATAGATGTTTTGAAATTTTATTTCTTACACTTCTACTAAAACTTTTTTCCCCTCATTTCATCTGGTAATTTTCTTAAACCACTAGCAGCATAGTAACTTTGATCATTATTCATGCTCAAATTACTTTTGCTTCTTTTTTAAAAAATTAAATTTTTTCACTCACAAAATCAGTATTTTCTTATCTCTTTCAGTCCCCACAATTGGAAAAAAAAAGAAAAACAAAATTTTTATAATAAATGTGCATAGTCAAACAAAAAAAAAATTCTTTCATTGCCCATATTGAAAAGTCATGTGGCACATATTCTGCATTTTGAGTCCATTATGCTTTGTCAAGAGGTAGATAATTGCTTTGTTTTTTGGAGTATGGAGAGTTGTGTAAGGTCCATCTCTAGATTTCATTCCACTCCTCATTGTTCTCTTCTCTCTCTGGACTTCTTTATCGTCCTAGTTTAGCTCTAGCCATGGAGTTCACACATTAGAAGTATCCTGTATTCCTTTACCTGTTAGAACTTCATTTTAAGAAAGAAAACCCGGAGTGCCCTATCTTTATTCTTCTTCAGGCTGTACTCCTGACTTTCCCAGTTCTATAATGCTCCCCATTCTAGGTACCTTCATCTCCTTTCTGACCCTCTTTTTCAGCTTTTTTTTTTTTTTTTTTTTTTAATATTATCTTCCCCTACAAAGCTCCTTGAGGGCAGAAATTGTCTTTCTTTCAGTTTGTGTTTGTATGCTCATTGCCTGGCACATAGTAATGCTTAATAAGTGCTTTTTGACATTGATATGGAGCATGAAGAGTTTCTAAAGGCCTCATCTCTTTAGATTTTACTTACTTTGATAGAGTTTGGGGAAAGGTGTGTAGTATAAAGGCATTTTCTTTGAGAAATGACAGCATTGGCCTTTTTTTTTTTTTTTTGGATACATGTTCTAGCTTTCTTGATTTTTTTAAAAAAGATCTTGTTCCTAGTATTAAGTTGTTAGAAACTTTAAAGGAAAGATGGAGCTATACTTCCCTCTCATTTGCAACACATGTTCAAAGAAAATATTATGAAATGAGATTCTTTAGGGCTCAATTGTCTGAATTACTGTTTTCATTTTGCATTGCCAAACTATTAAATCCATATATACTTTTCAGAGTATCATATAATAGTGTGAAAAATCTTTTTTCTTTTTACACTTATTTTATAAAAGAAATATTTGATTTATTAATAATATATCTGACTGTTCTTTTTTATTTAGATAAGTTTTTAAAATTTATTTTTAACATGCATTGCTTTATGAATCATGTTGGGGGAGAAAAATCAGAGTAAAAAGGAAAAACCATGGGAGAGATTAAAAAAATAAAACAGAAAAAAAGAAGTGAATAAAGCATGTGTTGATTTACTTTCAGTCTCCTTAGTTCTTTGTGTCCAAAGTCTATTGGGATTGCTTTGGATTACTGAACCACTGAGAAGAACCAAGCCTTTCATAGTTGATAATCTCACATTCTTGCTGTTATTGTGTATACTGTATTCCTGATTCTGCTTGTTTCATTCAGCATCCAGTTCATGTAAATCTTTACAACCCTTTCTAACATCAGCTTGTTCATAATTTTTTATAGAACAATAATATTCCATTATCTTCATATGCCACAACTTGTTCATCCATTCCTCACTTGTTGGGCATCTACTCATTTTCCAGTTCTTTCCTCCCACAAAAAGAACTGCTACAAACATTTTTGTACATGTGGGTCCTTTTCCCTCCTTTATGATTTCCTTGGGATACAGACCAAGTAATGGCATTGCTGGATCAAAAGATATGCACAGTTTTATAATAAACTGTGAATAGTTATTCAAATAACTATTTCAGTTAATACTGATACAAAGACAAATATTGAGAACTGATAATTTCACTTTTTTTTTAAATAAATTTTTTTATTAAAACTTTTTATTTGCAAAACATATGTATGGGTACTTCTTCAACATTGACCTTTACAAAGCTTTCTGTTACAAATTTTTCCCTCCTAGTCCCCACCCCTCTCCTAGATGGCAGGAAGTTCACTACATGTTAATTAAGTTAAAATACTTGATAAATAGATTATATATATATATATACACATATATATATACACACACACACACATATTTCCACACTTATCTTGCTGTGCAAGAAAAATTGTATCTACAAGAAAAAAAAAATCTGAGAAAGAAAACCCAATGCAAGTAAACATCAATAGAGAGCATGAAAATATTATGTTGTGGTCCACATTTCACATCCCTCTCTCTGGGTGTATATGGCTTTCTTTACTGAACAACTGGAACTGGTTTGAAACATTTCATTGTTGAAGAGAGTCATGTCCATCAGAATTGGTCATCATATTGTTGTTGCCGTATATAATGATCTCCTGGTTCTGCTCATTTCACTAAGCATCAGCTCATGCAAGTCTCTCCAGGCCTCTCTGAAATCATCCTGCTGGTCGTTTCTCACAGAACAATAATATTCCATAACATTCATATGCCATAATTTGTTCAGCCATTCTCCAATTGATGGGCATCCATTCAGTTTCCAGTTTTCTAGCCACTACAAAAAGGGCTGCCACAATCATTCTTGCACATGTGGGGCCCTTTCCTTGCTTTAAGATCTCTTTGGGATATAGGCCCAATAGAAACACTGCTGGGTCAAAGGGTATGCACAGTTTGATAACTTTTTGAGATAGTTCCAAATTGCTCTCCAGAATGGTTGGATCTGTTCACAGTTCTACCAACAATGTATCAGTGTCCCAGTTTTCCCACATCCCCTTCAACATTCGTCATTATCTTTTCCTGTCATTTTAGCCAATCTGACAGGTGTGTAGTGGTACCTCAGAGTTGTCTTAATTTGCATTTCTCTCATCAATAGTGATTCGGAGCACCTTTTCATATGACTAGAAATGGTTTTAATTTCATCATCTGAAAATGCTCTGTTCATATCCTTTGACCATTTATCAATTGGAGAATAGCTTGAATTCTTATAAATATGAGACAATTCTGTATATATTTTAGAAATGAGGCCTTTATCAGAACCCTTAAATGTAAAGATGATTTCCCAATTTATTGCTTCCCTCCTAATCTTGTCTGCATTAGTTTTGTTTGTACAGAAACTTTTTAACTTAATATAATCAAAATTATCTATCTGGTGTTCAATTAAGAATTCCCATTCTTCCTTGGACATAAATTTATTCATTCTCCAGAGGTCTGAGAGGTAGACTATCCTATGTTCCTCTAATTTGCTTATAATGTCACTCTTTATATCTAAATCATGAACTCATTTGTGCAAAATCTTTTTAACTTAATGTAATAAAAGTTGAACATTTTGCCTTTCTTAATGTTCTCTAGTTTTTTTTTGGTTATAAATTCCTCCCTTCTCTACAAATCTGATAGGTAAATTATCCCTTGTACTCCTGATTTTTTTATGGTGTCATGCTTTATGCACAAATTATATGCCTATTTAGACCTCATTTTGGTGTAAAGTGTGAGATATACGTCTATGCTGAGTTTTTGACATTTTCCAGTTTTCCTAGCAATTTTTGTCAAATTGTGAATTCTCATTTCAGAAGTTGGAATTTAGGGGTTTATCAAATACTAGATTGCTATAGGTCTTGATTATTGTGTATCTAATCTATTCCACTGATTCATCACTCTATTTCTTAGCCAATACCAAATCATTTTCATGACTGCTGCTTAGATTTGTTACTGTTAAACTACCATTTTTTGCATTTTTTTTTTCATTAATTCCCTTGATATTCTTGACCTTTTGTTCTTCCAGATGAATTTTGTTATTATTTCTTATGATGCTATAAAATAATTGTTTTGGCAGTTTGATTGGTATGGCACTGAACAAGTAGACCAATTTAGGCAGAATTGTCATTATTAGCTCAGCCTAGCCATGAACAATTGATAATTTTCCAATTGTTTAGATCTGAGTTTATTTGTGTGAGAAGTGTTTTGTAATTGTTTTCATATAGTTCTTGGGTTTGACTTGGTGGGGA
Organism: Myrmecobius fasciatus; assembly: GCA_023553655.1. Classification (NCBI taxonomy): domain Eukaryota; kingdom Metazoa; phylum Chordata; class Mammalia; order Dasyuromorphia; family Myrmecobiidae; genus Myrmecobius; species Myrmecobius fasciatus. Next base: position 138,819 of record JAJPUD010005596.1, read on the forward strand.
GACTGACTTTTTTTTTTGTCTGATTGTATTCTCTGTCTATTAATTGGGTCACTGTAAAACTTTTAGAACTTACCCTATAGAATATTAAATTGAAAAAAACAAAATTGCATAAATAAAACTAGAGCAAGACTTACATTGTCTTTCATTTCTAGGTGACTAATGTTTGATTTGAATTGAAGCTATCTGTTGCATGTAAACACACTCATATTTTGAAATTAACATATTAATTTTATAGCTTTCATCCATATGAGGAACATCTTTCCTGTGATGCAGATTGAGAACTCATAATCTTAATTGTTTGGGAACACTGAATTAAATAACCTTCCCAGGGTCACATAGATAGAATGTGTCAAACACAGGATATAACTTCAAGACCAAAGCTTCACATCTTCCATAAAACTTTCCTTTACAATTTTAATACCAATTGTTCGCCTTCCTGTCTACCTATGGAAAGATCCAGGGCCTGTTCTTTAACCACTATATATCTGCTTCTGTATCTCTCTGCCTTTCTAATATATTAATCTTATATTATTGTTTGATATTAGTTATCTCTGTGTATAACTTCCCTAATAGACTGTTTACTCCATTAGGGGAGGAAATATAAAACTTGTTTTAACTTCATGTCTCCCTGCAACCTACCCAATTAAGTATTTAAACTATATTCCTGCTGTGGTCTTATAAGGGAAGAATATTACTACTTTCATTTCCATTCAACAAACATGTGTCAAGTATTTACAATGTGAAAGATGCTAGGGATGCAAAGTAAAAATGAAATGGCCCCTGTTTGTAGGGAGCTTACACTGTAATGGTGAACTTCTTTTAATTCAGTCTGCCTTAAGCAGTATATTAGGCTTATGGGAAAAGATTATAGAACAGTACAAAAACTGTCCTTTTTTTCTTCTTCTATACCTATTATTTCATCATTGTAGATTAGGATTCAGCAAATTACAGTCTAAAAATAGCCTAGAAGTAACTTTCTGAGTACTATATAGTTTCTATATATACGATATAGAGTTTGAATCACTGTTATACAGACTTTGAAAATGGTTCTCTAATAGTTTTGCCATAACTTCTTCATAATATGTTCTGTAAAGTATTAAATGAACAATAATTAAATGTTTTATTTCAGACCACATCTTCTTTGGACATTCAGGAAAGAGAACAATTGGTATCAGATTTTCAGGGGAAAGTTTTATGGAATATGTGAGGTTTGGGTCTAGAAGAATTTATGGGATTTGGATAGATAGAAAAAAGGGGAGAGGATTCTAGTCACAGCAAATAGCAAGGTCAGAGCTATTGTACAGAGAATAGGTATAATATAAAGTTTATGTTAGATAGTGATAAAAAAAATATAGGCCATGTTTCACTGGGCTGTTGGGCTAATTCACTTTAGCAATTCAGTTGAATTGACTTACATAGGGAAACTAATTTAAACTTATACCATTATATGACAGTTGCGAAAACATAAACAAAACCTTTAAAGTCTATATCGAGATTTATCATATTTAAAGTAAAGATTATTTGGAAATTCACATAATCAGTAATTTCTGCCAAATATTTCTGACTGTGTACTCTGTCTTACAGCTTCCACTGTGCTTGAATGTCTTGATAACTGCAGGCTGTCAGAGAGTAATCATACTCTTCTCCGAAAACTTGGTGTGAAACTTGTTCAGCGGCTTGGATTGACTTTTCTCAAGCCCAAGTTGGCAAAGTGGAGGTTAGTTGACAAGCTATGAACTTTTTCTTTTCTCAGTTTCATTTGTTTGACCACAAAAATCCAAATATATTACATATAGCAATGGTAGAATGACTTGCATAATAAAATATATTTCAAAGATGGATCAATTTGTTCTTTATTTTTCATATAAAGATTAATTCAATTGAATAATAATTTTAATAAATAGTATCTATTCTCTGAAAATCACTGTTAGGTATTTGAGATATAGAAAGCTACATTTATTTTTGAAACTCATGTTTTATTGAAAAATTTAACTCAGAGGTGAGGAAAATACTAACAAATATTCAGATTAGAGCAGACTTGGAATAGGAAATGGCTCTTGAACTCAGTCTAGAAGGAAGCTATGGATTCTGAGAAACATAAATAAAAGAATGCCTTTCAATTGTGGAGGACAGTTTGTGTAGTGGAATGAAGATTGGAGATGGCATGTTGAGTCTAGGGAACAATAAGTAGATTAGTTTAGCTGGAATTTAGAGTATAAGAGAGGAAGTACTATGAGGTAAGTCTGGAAATATGGATGAGGAACTACTGATGTGTTTAAATGGCAGATTCTTTAAATCTCAGAAGCAGTAGGGAGCCCCTAAATTTTGAGAAAGGGAGTGAGATGGTCATATTTTGGTTTCCATATTGAGAATGAAAGTAAGGAGAACAATTAAAACCTAAGGCAGTAATCCAGGTAAAAGAACTGATGGCTTGAAGCAGTAAAAAAACTTATGAGTAGAGAACAAGGTACAGAAAAAGGATGTTATGAAGGTGGATATTTAGGAACTATTTAGAATAAAATTATAAAGGCCATTAAAATTAAGGCCATTAAAATTAAGGTCACAGTGGGGTTGATAGACTGCAAGATCAGGAGGACGTAGAGAAACTTGTGGTTACAATGAAGATGAAGAATGTAGGTTTTTGAGGAGTGAGGCAGAGGTAGAAATGGAAGCACAGTTATTTATATTATAATTATATACATATGTAATTATAAGAATTATAAGAAAGAAATTTCAGAGTTCATGGTCATGGAAGCTTCCATAGAAGCAGGGATCTAACAGTCCCCTTGAGTTGACTGAGGTGGCATGAAAAATAAGGTCATAGTATATATATGAAGCAAGCGATTGTATGTGAACATAGAAATCCCTAAGTTTTGAGGGAAAAGAGTTGGGCTAGAGAGGAACACTGTGAGATAGGTTGTCAGTTTCTTGGAAAAATATGAGGGAATGTCTGGAGTCTTAGTGAGGACTGTAATGAAGATTTGGTTATGTTAATATAGATAGTATAAATCTTAGAAAAGTTTCTAAATGATGGTAAAGGTGTGATCTAGAGGTAGAATTGAGCATTCCTTGTGATTCTCATTTTCATAAAAGATAGAGCACCTAGCACTTGAAAAGGGTTTCTAAGGATGAATGGTTCAGGAAAAATGAAAGGAAGAGACTTGATAATATCAGAAAAAAATTAAATTGATTATATTTTAATAGACAGGAAATGACTCATTACTGATATGGGAGTTATTTCTGATCCACTTAGCTGTATTCAGGCAATCACTTTCTTTAGAGAAAGATCAAAATCTAAGATAGAAAAAAAGATAATGTTGAGAAAAAGAACGATATAGGCAACTGAAAGACTACAGTCATATAATCTTGTTAGTAAAATCTTATAGAGAAAGCACTGAGAGATTGATTCTTAAGGTATCTGAAAGAAGGGAAGATATCAAAAATGTGGAATCAGTCATAGATTTTGCCCAAAACACACCAACACGTGAGAAACTACTGATTTAAAACAAATTTTCATGAAGATTATCTGTGAATAGATATAAAAAACATTTATGATAATGATATTTGTAGATAATAGGTAGTGATCATATGATCCTCAGATCATATTTTGATTTCATAGTTGTCTAAAATATGTAGAGAATATCAGATTCCTTTGTACTTACTCCTTTTGTTGCATTTTTTAAGCAAAACCTTATGTTGTCTCCTTATCCTCCATTTGGGAAAAAACCACACAAAATCTTGTAAACACATATAGTCAAATAGAACAAATTTTCATATTGACCATGTCAGGAAATATATGGCCCATTTTGTATCCTGAGTTTAATATTTCTCTATTGAGAATCAGGTAGCTTGATTCTCTGTAGTAATGGTTGACCACTGCATTAATCAGAGATTTTTAAGTCCGTGAAAGTAGTTTGTTTTTACAACGTTGCTTTTGTTTAAGTTCTTCTGGGTCTGTTCATGTTGCCTTATATCAATTCCCAAAAATATTCCCAGGTTTCCCATAAGCATCCTTGTCCTCATTTATTACAATATAGTGTTATTCCATTAAATTCACTTGTCATAATTTGTTGAACTATACCCTAACTGGTGGACAATTTCTTAATTCTTTGCCACTACTATGAAATTTTTCATTCATAAAAGTCTTTTCTTTCTTTTTTTGGTCTTTTTGGAATGTAAACTAATAGTGATAATATCTCTGGGCCAAAGGGATTTGAAATTGCTTACCAAAAAGGCTATACCAGTTAGTTCCTATCTTTACCAGCGGATTAATATTTCTATTTTCCTACAACTCCTCGAACATTGTTTTTTTGTCATGTCAGAATAAGTGATGGGTATGAGGTAGAATCTTAGAATTACTTTAATTTGCAGTTTTCTAATTACTAGTGATTTGGAGCATCTTTCCTGGCTGTTGACAGCTTATTTTTCTTTCTTTGAAAACTACCTCATATCCTTTGGTCATTTATTAGTTAGGGAATGGCCCTTAAATTTTAATAAGTTCCATAAATGTGTGTGTGTGTGTGTGTGTGTGTGTGTTTTAGAAATGAGATTTTTGCCGGAAAACCTTTATGTAGATTTCTTCCTGACTAATATGTTTCCTTTCTAATTTTAGCAACATTGATTTTGTTAGTGCAAAATGTTCGATTTTGTCTTCTATGATCCTTCTTTATCTCTTGTTTGGTTAAGAATTCTTCCCTTAACTTGGCTCTTTTCAACAATGAGGTTATTCTGACCAATTCCAGTAGATTTGTGATGGAGAGAGCCATCTGAATCCCAAAAGAGGACTATTGGGGATGATTTTTGGATCACAACATAGTATTTTCACTTTTTTTGTTGTTGTTTTCTTGCTTTTTGTTTTCTTTCTCATTTTGTTTTTTTCTTTTTTGATCTGATTGTTCTTATGCACCATGATAATTGTGGAAATATGTACATGTTTAACATGTATTAAATTGCTGTGTAGGGGAGGGAGAAAAATTTGGTACACAAGGTTTTGCAAGGGTGAATATTGAAATCTATCTGCATATATTTTGATAATAAAAAGCTATTATTTAAAAAATTAAAATAAAAAAAAACTTTACTTAGCTATGTAGTTATTCCTTGTTTCTTTCCTTTGTTTAGGATATCATATCCTTCATATCTATGTTACTTATCTGTTTTGACTCATTTTGTTAAGTAGTTTGAGGTATTGGTGTATTCCTAATTTCTATAGGATTGTATTATAGTGTTTTCAGTACTTCAACTGTCCTTACCTAGTAACTAGGTTTGTTAGATTTATCGAACAGTAGATTACTATGTTAATTTGACTCTGGGTCTTGTGTAGGTAATCTTTCCTTTTGTTCAGTCTGTTTTTGAGTCAGTACCAAATTGTTTTGATGATTATTGTTTTGTAGTATAGCTTGTGATCTGGTACTGCTTAACTCTCTTCTTTCCCTATGCTCTATTATTACTTTTGAGATTCTTGACCTTTTGTTTCTCTAGTTGAACTTTTGTTGTTATTATTTTTCTAATTCTACTAAAATATTGATTTGCCTGGCACTGAATAAGTAATAAATTTAGGCAAAATTGCCTTTTCTTTGATATTGGCTAGGTGTCCTAGCCAATTTTTTCACTATTTAAGACTGTCTTTATTTCCTTAAAGAGTATTTTGTAGTTATAGTTGTAGGATTCTTGTATGTATCTTGGTAGACTTCCAATTATTTATATATTCTATTTCATTTGCAAAATGCAATATTTTTCGTTTCCCTTTCCTTATACTTATTTATTTAGTACTTTTTCTTGTATTATTGGTATGCTAGCATTTTTAGCCCTCTATCAGTAGTATTGGTGGCAATGACATCTTTGCTTTATCTTTTATCTTACAGGAAAAGGCTTTATCCCCATTTCGTATAATGTTGTTTCTGAATTTTAGATAAATACTAAATATCATATTTAGAAAAGGGCCATTTTTTCTTTTTTTTTTTTTTTAAATTAAAGCTTTTTATTTGCAAAACATATGTATGGGTAGTTCTTCAACACTGACCCTTACAAAGTTTTCTGTTACAAATTTTCCCCCCTAGTCCCCACCCTTCCCCTAGATGGCAGGAAATCCACTACATGTTAATTATGTTAAAATACTTGACAAATCAAATATATGTATACATATTTCCACACTTGTACAAGAAAAATCGTTTCTACAAGAAAAAAAAATCTGAGAAAGGAAACCCAATGCAAGCAAACATCAATAGAGAGCATGAAAATGTTATGTTGTGGTCCACATTTCATATCCCTGTCTCTGGGTGCATATGGCTTTTTTCATTGAACAATTGGAACTGGTTTGAAACATTTCGTTGTTGAAGAGAGCCATGTCCATTAGAATTGATCATCATATAGTATTGTTGTTGCCGTTTATAATGATCTCCTGGTTCTGCTCATTTCACTCAGCATCAGCTCATGCAAGTCTCTCCAGGCTTCTCTGAAATCATCCTGCTGGTCGTTTCTCACAGAAAAATAATATTCCATAATATTCATATACCATAATTTATTCAGCCATTCTCCAATTGATGGGCATCCATTCAGTTTCCAGTTTCTAGCCACTACAAAAAGGGCTGCCACAAATGTTCTTGCACATGTGGGTCCCTTTCCTTCAAAAGGGCCATTTTTCTTAGGTTTTCTAGTATTAAAACCTTTTCTCAATCTTTATATGATCATATATAATAAAACACAATATGATATATGATATAATATTGATGCAACATGATTTTTATTCTTTTGGAACAGTATTCATATGGAACATTATTTTTATAGTTTTCCTAATATCGAACCAACCCTACTAGATCTACTTTAGTGGTAATGTATGATCCTTTTGACAAATTTCTGTTGCCTTTTTGCTAATATTTTACGTTTTTGCATTAATTTTCATTAGGGATATTAGTTTATGCTTTCCTTATCTCTTTTGACTTCTTGATTTAGGTATATTTATTTATGTCAAAGAAAGAATCAGCTTACATTATTTTTCTTTTTTTGTAAATAGTTTAGGTAATTTCAGAATTCACAATTTTTTCTGCGAGATGTATGATAGAATTCACCAGTGGGTCTAGTAGTTCTTGGATTTTTTTCCTCTGTGATTTGATTCATTGCTTGTTTAATTTTTTTTTCTGAGATAGGTTATTTATCTTCTATTTCTTGTTCCATTAATTTGGGCATGCTTATTGTTTTTTATTATAAAAAAAAGCATTTGCTTCAATAGAGCAAAATGCTGCTTTAAAATTTTTCTTCCAACGAGGTATAATATCCCAGTTACTCATAATATATACATTTTTATTTTTTTTTTTTTTTTTTTGCTGAGGCAATTAGGGCTAAGTGACTTGGCCAGGGTCACACAGCTAGAAAGTGTTAAGTGTCTAAGACCAGATTTGAACCCAGGTTCTCCTGACTTCAGACCTGATGCTCTATCCACTGTACCACCTAGCTGCCCAGGAATATGTTTTTAAAATAAATATTAGATCATATAATTTAAATATTTTTATACTCACAGAGGGTGTTGTTTACCAGAGATGAGGAAATCTAGCATAGAATTAAATACTAATGGAGATTGCTTATGGGTGATGAAGTGTTCATAATATTCCTATTTGTAGATGATAACATTCTGAATCCATTAAGCCCCCAAACCTTGTAGATGTCCCAGAAGCAATCTATAATTACTAAAAAGCAGTTTTCTTATCTACCTAGACTGGAAGTACCAAGTGAGTGAAGAATATGTATTACTCAGATTAGGACATGCTATAAAATGTATATCCTATAGAGCTTGTTGTCTTGCAACTTCCTGTCTATGCATTTACAGTGACTATTCCCTGTCACTGTATTTCTCTTCCTTTTCGTCTTTCATTCCCACAACCATTGACTGCTGCTCCATGTACTCTTCCAACTAATGACACTTACCTTTTTGCTGTTTCTCAAACAAAGAAACAGCATCTCTTAACTCTAAACATATTCACTGGCTATTCTTTAATGTCTTGAATGCTCTCCTTGCTCATCTCTCTCTTGGCTTCTCTGGCTTCTTTCTATTCTCAATTAAAATTTTTCTTCCTATAAGGAAGCCTTTCTTGATTGCCTTTTATTTTGGTTTCTTCTTTCTATTATTTCTATTTATCCAGTTTAATATGCTTTTTTATAAACATTTATTTGTGTGTTGCCTCGTCCTCTAGATTGTAAACTCCTTGAGGGCAGGGGCTACATACAGATTAATTGTTTTTCACTATGAGATATTTTATATTTTCTTCTGTTTCAATTTTGTGCCTCCCCCCCTTCAGTATTTGTTGTTTCATGGAGTCATTAATTTCTATTTAATTCATTCCAATTTTTAGGGAGGCTCAAGTCATTTTCTGTTGTTTTCCCCATGTCAGGAGTGTTAACCTTCTTCTCTGACTACTAATTCCCTGGCTTCTTTTAAATCCCAACTAAAATTCCACTCTCTACAGGAAGTTTTCTCTAACCCCTCTTAATTCCTTTTTAAAATGATTTCCTTTTTATCTTAGCTATAGCTTGTTTTCTATATACTTATTTACATGTTTTCTGCTTCATTAGGGCCAATGAAATTAAATCCTCCTCGCTGTTCCAAAAACAAAACATTCCATCTCTCAGCTCTGGGTATTTTCTCTGGCTGCCCCCTATGCCTGGAACAGTCCCCCTCTTCCATTCTGCATTGACCTGCTTGGCTTTTTTTAAGTCCCATATAAAAATCCCATCCTTTATTGGAAAACTTCTCAAACCCCTCTTAATTTTTAAATAGGATTATTTAAGAATCCTATTTTTTTTGTTAAATAAGGTAATTAAAATTTGTATAAATATTCATCTGCTTGATTTATTAGATTGCCAATTGGCATATACTTGGGGAAAATAATTTTTAATAATTGCTTTTTTCTTCATTGATTGTCAGTTCATCTTTTTAATTTTGATATTGGTAATTTGGTTTTCTTGTTTCTTTTTTAAAAATCAAATTTAGCTAATGGCTTTCCTATATATTTTATCTTAAAAAATATATGAATTTTTATTTTTCCTTTCACCATCCCTCCCCCTTACCCTAAAGAAGGCTACAATTAAACATGTGTAATCCTGAGTTTTTTTCTTTAATAGTTCATCCGTAACTTGTTTACTTTCTTCCATTTGTTGATTATGTTAATTTTATTTTATTTGGTCTGTATTTTGTTTGTGCATAGTTGTTTGCGTATTTTCTCCCACAGTAGAATGTAGCTACTTGAGGTTAGGAATTGATTTTTGTCTTTTTTTGTATCACCAGTGCTTTGCATAGTGCTTGGCATGTTGTAGGTATGTAATTAATGCTTATTGATGACCTGAATTCTGTTCTCTAATTTATGGATTCTGTGACTCATAATGCTTATATTGCTTAACCGCATAGAGATAACATTTTATAAATTTTAAAGTTTTTTCACTTACAAATATATTTGTGTAATTATTATTTTGGGTATGTTTTGAAAGATGAAGGATAATTACAATATTGAGAATATGTTCAATCATTAAGTTTCTCAAGTTTCCAGTGGTAAGTCTTAACTTTGAAGTCATGTTTATTTTTTGTTTAGATATCAACGTGGTTGTCGATCTTTGACTGCTAATCTGCGGCTTACTACCCTGCAAGAAGAGAAGCAGATCCCTCAGGTTTTGGCTTCTGACAATGATGAAGACTATGATGTTCCTGAGGAGGTTGAAAATGTCATAGGTGTGTTGCAGCCAGATGGATGTTTTCCATTTAGTGTTCAAACTATTTCTTATGTTCTGAATATTTATTCAGCATACTTATCAATTGATTATTATTCATTAATAATTCTTTATTTGCTCAGTATATATAGGCACTTAGGAGATATGAAAGAGTAAAAAATAAGTTATCCCACTAAGGAACTTATGGCACAAACTGTAATTGTCAGGGGATTTCATAAAAACTAGAGCTGAGTAATTTTTGAAATTATTGAGGCTTCATGGAAGGATTGAGGATATAATAGGTAAGATTTCAGTAGGTGAAGGAGGATGCCCTCCAGGTAATAGGAACAATATGAGCAATGTTACAAAAAAGGTAAATATAATTGTGGTGGAGACGGGAATCAGTGAGAACCCTGACCTAAATGGAATACGAGTCAACAAGTCAACAAACATTTATCTCTTATGTGTCAGACACTCTGATAAGCACTGGAGATATGAAAGACAAAAAAAACCAGTTCTTTCTCTCAAATTTCACAATAAAAAAATCAACCATCAAATGCTTCAAACCAATTCCAGTTGTTCAGTGAAGAAAGCCATATACACCCAGAGAGAGGGATATGAAATATGGAGCACAACATAATATTTTCATGCTCTCTATTGATATTTGCTTACATTGGGTTATCTTTCTCAGATTTTTTTTTCCTTGTAGACATGAGTTTTCTTGCACAGCAAGATAAGTGTGGAAATATGTATACATATATTTGACTTGTCAAGCATTTTAACATAATTAACATGTAGTGGACTTCCTGCCATCTAGGGGAGGGGAAGAGGACTAGGGGGGGAAAATTTGTAACGGAAAGCTTTGTAAGGGTCAGTGTTGAAGAACTACCCATACATATGTTTTGCAAATAAAAAGCTTAAAGAAAAAAAAAAATCAACCATCAAGAAAATAAGAAAACCCTAGAAAAGCTTCAGTATGATGAAAAAATATTATAGCTTTAATAGGCTTTGAGACATGAAAAAATAATTGCTTATGTTAGGTATACAATAATGGTCTCAGAAATGAACTACTGAAAGAATGTGTATAATAAAAAAGGAAGAAATGAGATAGGAAAAAAAAAGTTTTAAGATTATTATAAAGTTTAATAATGTGGAAATATCCATGGAGAACATAAATAAAAAATGGATAAAAAAATCAAATTAATTCATTTGGAAACTGAATAGTGAAAATAGCAGAAAAACTGATAAAACAAAATTAAAAAGGCACAACTGACAGAATTCTAAGAAGCTTCCCAAATAAAAATGATGGATCTAGAAGTCAGCATGCATTATATTCCGATACTATGTTATGTTTTAGAATTAAAATATAAACAGTCTCTGCACTGAAGGAATTTATTATCAAGGAGACAACATTAATATGTGTTATTTTATATAGACAAAATATACACAAAAAGCATAGATACAGTATTTTTAAAAGTTACAAAAGATGTTTTTGTGTAGAGAGAGAACTAGTAGAAAGAGAATTGATAAAGGCTTTTGTGGAGAAGGTAGTGCTTGAACTGATTATTGAAGTAAGCTAAGGATACTGAAAAGAGATCCAGGCGAGGAAGGAGAACAAACTAGGCACTGGGGACAATCGGTTTAAAGTGCATACCTGTATTATTATACTACTCTTGTGATTAGACTTGCTGTTTCAAATGTCTCCCCTGTCCAGGCTATTCTCCACTTAGCTGCCAAAGTGCTTTCCTTAAATATAGGTCTTTTTGTGTCATTCAATCAATTCAGTCAGTTATTTCCAGGATTAAATATTAAACTCCTGACTTTTTACAGCTTTTCCACTTTGGTTACATTTTATTACCTTTATAGTCTTCTTACAGTTTCCTCCCTTCCATATGATCCCTTTCATTGCAGGTTATTCCTTTTCACTGGCTATCCCCATGCACAGATTACTTTTTATTTTCACCACCCCTAGTTTCCCTGGCTTACCTGAAATCCTAATTTTTAGGAAGATGGCAGAGTAGAAGGAAGAATTATAGCCACGATTTCCCCACCAAACATTATTCTCAAAAATCTATAAAATGCACTCAAAAAATAACAATGAGTCATTTTATAGCCCAGATTTAGGAACACAGACTAATCTGCAGTGAGACTTGGCCTGGGGCACCTTGAGCATGAAGTGTTATAGTTGCCAGGGACTGAAAAATAGCTGAGATTGTCTACCAGGATATGAAGAATCTAGGTAAGAAGAGATCCTGGGTTATATAGATCCTAGAGCTATATATAAGAATGGAATATAGGAACTTATGTGGTCTGGCACCTCATTTATCTACTACCTGGCTCTCAGGAGAACTGGGTAAGGGTAAATCTGTAAATGGGTGATGGTGGGCAGAAATAATTTCTAGCAAGTTCTGACTTTGTGTCAATCAAAGAATAAATTCTGAAACAAACAGGAGCTGTATGGCTCTGATCTCAGAAATGGAAACTCAGTTCTTTCTTCTAGTTTCATTGTGAAAACCAGGGCAGGAGCCAAACCCAAGAGGAATCTGCAGTTTAATCACTGTGAATATGGAGAACCTCATAGCAGGCTAATGTAGACTCAATTTAGTAGTAGTTATATGTGACTCTCAAATGAGGCGACTAGCTGACATATAGAAAGCTAGGTCAGGAACTTGCAGAATTCAGACCAGGAGGGTAGGGAACAGATTACTTTGGGAATATTGAAAGCATACAGGCACCATTTTGACCATTTTGACCAATGAAAGCAACAAAAAGATATAAGGAGATAGAATCTTAGGCTAGATATTTCCCTTAGAAGTGTGCAGAAATCAGCATTAACATGACGTTCAAAGTCAAGCATTAAGCTAAAATAATGAATAAAAAGAAATAGACTCAAACTGTAAAGTTATTATGCACAATAATAATGTTGATGATAAAAGTACAAGATAGAACTCCAGAAGGAAATGACTTGAAAACATCCACAAGTAAAGCCTCGAAGAAAAATTCATTTCTGACAGAAGGCCAAAAGGCAAGACTTTTTAAAATATAAATTATTTTTTAAAAGTTATTTTTTTAAAAAATGAGAGTGGCAGAAGAAAATAATGGAATTGACATGAGAATTTTGAAAAAAAAAAGATATGAAGAGAAATTTAAAAGCTTGGAATTAAAGTTACAAAACCTTTCTTAAGAAAGTAACTGCCGAAGGGCGGAGCTAAGATGGCGAACTGCAGACAGCTTTCTCTGTGAACGCCTTTGGGACCTTCCCTCAGACCCAGACAAAGTGAGCCTTCGAACTGGTTTTTGAGTGAAGGCTCCGCCAGACATTTGGACTACAAGGCACTTCTATCAAAAATCTACCTTGAAAGAACTCCGGAGAAGGTTAGCCTCAGGGGAAATCGGCCGCTGGTTGCTATCAGACTCCAGCTGGGGCGGAAGTCAGGGCTGTGATAGAGGGGCGGATTTTAGGCACCCAGGAAGCCCCTGGGAGACGCCTGGGCCACTTTGCTCTGCTTGCAGGCAGGTGCTTTGGCAGATCTGCCTTTGGAAAAGGGTGGATCGAGAGCAGCTGAAGACGTGGTCCTAGCCCGACCAGCCTCAGACTGGAAGTCAACTCGGCAAACTGCCCCAGGGCAAATACAAATTGTTGCAGTTTTCTCTGCTTTTGACCAATATCCCAACTTTAAACCATGAGCAAGAAGCAGAAGAGAGCTCTCACCATAGAAAGCTTTTACCGAGAAAAAATAGAACAGTCCCCAGATCCTGACATTATGAAAACAATCCCAGATGAAGCCACAAAGGCAGACTTAAGTTGGTCTCCCTTTCAGAAGGCTTACCTGGATGATTGCATTAAGAATCTCAAAAGAGAGCTAGAAGAAGAATGGGGAAATAAATTGAGATCAGGGCAACAGAAATATCAAAAACTGGAAAATAGGACTGGTGAATTGGAAAAAGAAAACAGTTCATTGAATAACAAAATTGGTGAATTGGAAAAAATCACCAATTCACTGGAAAATAAAAATGGTGAACTGAAAAACAAAATTGGTGAATTGGAAAAAGACAACAATTCACTGAAGAAAGTAACTGCCTAGGGGCAGCTAGGTGGTGCAATGGATAGAGTGCCAGCCCTGAAGTGAGGAGGACCTGAGTTCAAATCTGGTCTTAGACACTTAACATGCCCTAGTTGTGTGACCCTGGGCAAGTCACTTAACCTCAATTGCCTCAGCAAAAAGCAAAGAAAAAAAGAAAGAAAATAACTCCTTGAAGATTAAAATAGACCACATAAATTCTAAGAGTCATACATATGTATTTTAAAACAAAGTCAAAAGACTGAAAAAGAGAAAAGAAAATGTAAAATTTATAACAAAAATAAGTGACCTGAAAAAAAGCATCTCTGAATGATAAGAATCATAGGATTGACTGAAAGCCATGAGCAAAAAAAGAACCAAGACAGCATATTGCAAGGATTTTTAAAACTGCCCAAATCTCTTAAAACCAGAGGACAGTATAGAAACTCAAAAAATCCACTGGTGATCTCTTGACCTTCCAAATGAAACCTCCAAGGAATATTGTGGCCAAAATCTGACATGTCAAGGGAGAAAATGCTATGACCAGTTAGAAAGAATTCTGTAATAAGTAGTGGTAGTGAGAATTACACAGAAGTTAGTTACCACAATATAGGGATGAAAAACTTGCAATATGATATTCTAAAAGGTAAAAGGTTAGGTTTATAATACCAAGAATAACTTGCTTGGTTAAACTGAATATAATCCTACAGTGGAAAAAATTAATCTTTAATGGAATAGAGAATTTCCAAGCTTTTCTGATGAAAGACCTAAGTTAGCATCTTAATACTTAAATCTTAATACTTAAAGTCTTAAAATACTTAAAATATAAGCTAAATAGTAAAACTGTAATTGTGGGACTTGGAGCTGTATCCCAAAGAGAACATAAAAGAGGGAAAAGGATTCACATGTACAAAAATGTTTGTAGCAGCTTTTTTTGTGGTGGCAAGGAACTGGAAATTGAGTGGATGCCTGTCAATTGGAGAATGGCTAAATAAGTTATAATACGTGAATATATTGGAAAATTATTGTTCTGTCACAAATGATGTGTAGGCTGATTTCAGAAAACCCTGAAAAGATTTACATGAACTTTTGCTGAGTGAAGTGAGCAGAACCAGAACATTATATACAGTAACAACAAGATTATGTGATGATGAACTATGATAGACTTAGCTTTTCTCAGCAATACAGTGATCCAACACAATTCTAATAGATTTTGGATGGAAAATGCCATCTGTATCCTGAGAAGGAACTATGGAAGTTGAATGTGGATTGAAGCATACTATTTTCACTTTTTTTGTTTGTTTGCTTGCTTTTTCTTTCTCATGTTTTTTCCCTTTTGTTCTGATTTTTGTTTCCCAACATGACTAATATGAAAATGTTAGAAATGATTGCATATATATATATAATGTACATCAAACTGCTTGCTATCTTGGGGAGGGGGGAGATAATGGAGAGATGGTACTCCAAATATTACAAAGAAAATGTTGAAAACCAGCTTTACATGTAATTTGAAAAATAATATACTATTAAAAAATGTAAAAACTATATTAGTGGGGGATCTCAGTTTATCTCTTTCATATATAATTACATCTAACCAAAGCATAAATAAAAAACAATGGAATCATGAATAGAAGTTTAGAAAGGTTAG